>JAGXCT010035076.1:0-20016 GCA_022495035.1 Philopotamus ludificatus
TATCAGATTCAGCGGAAAAAATATTTGTAAATATATTTCTGCTACATAATTAAAATAAAGCACTTTGTAAGAAATGAATATTGCAAAAGCTTAAAATGAAGGCGAAAGAAAAAGCAGATGTAACACAGAAGGCACCAATCTTGCAAATGAAAAAGTTTCAAATATGTTAAATGGAGTGTTTTTAGTTTTACCATTCAGCAAAAGCTCTATTAGGAAACGGTATTCGGTACTCAAACAAAAATTAATATTTGCATAATTCTTAGATTTTTTCAAGGCGCAATTAATCATGTTTCGAACAAACCAAATATTATTGAAAATTCTTGTTTGAACTTTTACCCTACCTTTTTGCTAAGTACAGAAAACGATGTATTTTCTTAATGAAAAAAAAAGTTTGCTGAACTTTTGCATTCCAAAAAAGGGAAAAGAAGGGAGCTTTTTTCATTTGAAAACCCGTTTAAACGAGGGTATCTGAATTGGAGAACATTAAGATTGATGAATGAAACTTCACCAGCTTCAAAGTTTATGAACAAATTGCAAAAATCAGTAAATATGAATTATAATATAGGTACGAGAACGTAATATTTCTACATTAATTTGTTAGTAGTGAGTTTTATGTAATCGACCCTTTTGAGACTTGGAAATAAGCTCTATGTGGAAAACGGCCAACTCTTTTCATATTAAATATTTAAAAGCGGCTCAAAACGTAAGACGCACTTTATCTGAAAAAAATATATATGAAACATTGATAGGAAAAAAAATCGGCATCAACATTGTGAAATAATGCCGATTTACATAGCGCAGAAAATACATCAACGCTTCATAAAATTCGATTTGTCAAGATTTTTTTTCGTCGAGAAATTCAATTCCGAAATAGAATTTCTATGGTTGATTTTCATGCGATTTATGGCCTGCAAGGTTGGCAATTTATCTCGTGCTTGAACCGTCTCGACAATGAAAATTATAATTTATAAAACACCGAAGCCGGATCGAACCATAAAAAATGCATTTATATGGCATAAAAACTTTGAGAGGCACAAGATATATTCGTTTATTCTTTTTATAGCTCACCTTCTTTATCTATGGTATCATTATCTCAACGTGTAATAACGTAATAACATCCGGATCCATTTCATTATTACCAAGATGAATGGCACGAGATTAGAGTGTCATACGACTACCGGCGTATTTCCTGAATTATGATTAATACAGCAACATATTGCGGTTTACGATCTGCTTAATTAAAAAATATTTTCTAAACAACCGTACCATATTATTTTAGCTATGGAATATTCTAAACTCTATTTTACTTCATATCGTTCGCTTATAATAATTTTCGTTCCACCTGTGCAGGTGTATCCAGCATATGCATAAAGTTATTGGTTTGATAACAACACGTATGTATGTAGTATTTCACATGCAAGATACACTGTAATATACATATGCAATTAAAACATAATAATATTTGCAGATAAATTAGATCGTTTACTAGTAAATGAATATTGGGAACTGCTTATTATTTAGTAAGCTCGTAAATTAGGATTATAAATATCATAACTGGACATGCAAGATAATCGATATGCGCGAATTATTCAATATTGTCCTCGCTGCCGATTTCGCAAGGAAACTATTCGCGGTTAGCAATGTCGGCGTGGTAACGTGTCGTACCAAACTATCATGGCATCTTAAATTAATGGCTATACACGAATATATATAGTTATAGCTGAGGCACGTACAGTTATATCAACTAATGCCCATAATTGAAATCGATAGAGGGCCGTGGGTGGGAAGTACCGGCGTGAAATAGCTGAAATTTAATTTATGCAAAGATTACAGGACGCATTTGGAGAAATTTATATTTTATGTCAAATTCCTTCCTGCCAAATACAGATAATACTGTATGCTTAATTCATATATATTTAACATATTTATATATATACATATATTATAACTTTCCCTCAAAAGGATGCAAATAAAGTGAAACCCTGTTTTTCCGTTTTTGAAGAGACTGATAAAAAAACGTAACTAAAGGAAAAACGTTGATTCAAGGTTAGAAACGGGGTACTAAAATAAAACGGGATTGTAAAAAAAGAACGCAAATAGCGGGAAAACGTGAATTCCAGGCACGTAAACACGGGGTTTCACTGTATAATGAATGTTACAAACATTCAAAATTCATTAGGTCGCGTCATAAATAGCTTTTGGTGGGGTGGGGTGAATCTATTCCCTGTATCCACTCACTATAACTCAATAGGACAAATTAGGCTTTTTCTAAAAATATAAATAAAAGGGTCTTTTAACAAATGTTTTGTGTAGTGCATGTTACATGAAGTGTTGTTTCTAACCCTTAAAATAGGTGAGGAAAAACGGGTTACCTTTAGCAAGATCGTAAGCAAAAAACAATGACTTGATAAGAAATTACCACTCCTACCAGATCCGGAAGCAAACATCCAAGTAAAGGTTTAATAGTATGTATATTGGGATCGTCGAGGTACAATCCAACATTAGTTGTTGAGATTTAACGATTACTGCAGATACATACGTCTAGCATCTGCAAAGCTTAAAAAAAACTTAATGATTCCTGTACTCGTCAATCGCAAGCGTTATTCATTTAAAGCAAGGGTGCCTAAAAGAAAATTCGTGGGCCTCGATGGTATGTTTTACCACATCCACCCAACTCCCTGGATCTTGCTCCATATACTACCATCTTTACTATTCCTTTCAGATTTTTTTAAATCTTCTAGTTTAAAAATCAGGCTCTCCAGAATGTCTTGTTGTCTAAACCCATCAAATTGTATCTGGAAGGAAATGATACATTGCCAGTAAGATGAGATAAGGCACGATCTTATATTTTACTGTACGGAAATTTTGATAAAAGAGCATTTCTACACAGGGTTTCGAGTTTTTAGGCTTCTAATTCTGACATCACATAATTTAAAAAACCTGAAATAGTATTTGAAGAACCGCACTAAATCAAAGTTTTTCCATTGTATTACAAAAATCATTAAGACCGACACTTAAAGAAAAAAAGGAGCAAAACACGATGATATTGAATAAAGCTCAGAAGATGAGAATATCAAGTCCAAGAAATATTTTTTTTTACTTTTGAGGCCAAATCCTGTTTTGAGTACTAACAATTTATTCCTTATACATTATAAGCTACTTTAAGGAAGTCAATGATCGTGTTAATCTTGACTTGTATTATTGTTGATGCATAATGTATTCGTAAAAAAAAACGATCAAATCGTTTTTAGATCGATGATGGCGAAGGATGTAAAAGAAATCGTTTGAAATAAATACGCTTTTTGAATAGTTGTACATATAAATCCTACTCATTGTCAGCATCATTTTTCTCAGACCTAGTTCAGCTCTATTGCTCGACTGAAACGAAGAAAAGATGGATTCGATACGCAGGGGGTCAGTACAAATCATGCGGAACTGCAGTTCTATTGTTTTTTAATGCTTATTTTTTTTAAATATCCTACATTCAATACATACAATTATTTTACAGTAGTTAAGATTAAATTTCGCCGGATTATGTAGTAATCAATAACACATTGGCCATTCTATCATATGAACATAATGTCTTAACACTCACATGCCAACACTGAAAGCACACATGATTGATCACTTAACGCGTTATATCCGAAATGGCAAATTAGACTGGAAACCTCTGCATCAATAGTCCAACCCCAAGTTTATTTCGGTCCTACCCTAAACTTACCCTAATTGACTGAAGCACTCAATAGATATTCCCCTATCGCTGCATTTTTTGTGACAATAACGTACACGTCGTTTCTATATAAGTACAAGTATAACATTTTAAAATAACAACACGCGACATTTTCCGTTTTTGTCATAATTCATCATTTAATGCCAATTGTGTGTGTTTAGTCAATTCGCAAGATCGTTTTATATTTTATATGTCGTAACAAACCCCCGAGCGCTTCATCCATCTTTTATGTCGTAAATCATTCAGAATTTGCACAATATACATACATACATGTATCGCAATACATTTTTTGTGACTTGTTTATTATATACGTATTTCCATCATGTTTTTATAATACGTGTTGAATGAGTTATCATCATATTACAAGCGTCCTCTTTGATATAATTTATGAAAAAAAGTTGTTTTCATCTGTTTTCTGTTTCGTGTAATTTAATTGTTGCACGGATCCTATATTACTCCTCCGGTAAAATTCTTGGAGTGTGCTCAACTGCGATCTCATAAACATTTTCTGACGTATTCCACTCCCTGTAAATCTTCCCCTAATGAATTCAAACATTTCTGCCGTTTACCTTAATATTTTATAGAAAAGCTTAGCTTTGAGAATTTCGTATCCCCCGTGTCCCGGCAATATTTATAGCGGATACGTGGCCCATTTTTGTATACATTCAGTGGGATAATAAATATGTATATTTCATTATGAAATTAGCTTATTTTGTAATTCAGGTGTTAATAATACAACACGAAAAAAGCCGTGTTGAGCAAAGCCCATTTATTCATTACATATTTGGTAAAATATGTATTCGCGAATACATTTTTTTATAAACGGCATTTTTCGGTTACCCCTCTCATCCCATGTTTTATAGTACAACAATAGCTTTTGATTATGGATTACTATTTCCTTAGCTCTCTAATGTTTCACCACCTAACGGACTTGGTATTTTCTAATGAGGTCTATACACTTTTTTCATTGGGATCGACCGCTTTTACTTGAGTTTTTATTGGTCTGCCCTGACTCTCTTAACATTTTAGTTTGTCTAGATTTATAGATTTTGTTTATTTTTTTATGAAATGTTGCTTCTTCGGTTTGAAGATTTTAGGCAATACTCTCCTTCTAACCGACTTAAATCCTACATCTCGCAACCGGATACTTTATAGAGCTGGGTATTAAAATGCTGGTTTAATACCTTGGACCCTATCAGATGCTTTACGCCATGGAAACTTTTGATTTTAACTATCAAACTTATTTGTATTTACCACCAATATTATATTTTAATGGTCAAAGTTCAAGCTTGTCAATGGAGCTGCCACAGCTAGTTGGCTAATGTAAAATTAGTTCCATAATCTGTCTCATTTCCATGAATCTGATTGTGATCACAATATCATTTACGAAGCATTCGTGTCGATATGGTGTACGATGTTTGGCTTTTGAGTGATTGGATTTAAGATCATCACGGACACCGCATACTTGACTGATACTAAATTTACTCATAAAGCTGTCAGTTACCTAATTTTTAACATTAACGACTGCTTCAGATTTTACTAGGATGATGCTTTTCAATTTAATTTAACATTATTAGTTAGACTTAGGAACATAATTTCACCGTTCACACTGTTATCTTAAAGCTATCTTACATAATTAAAAACTAGGAGACGATAATTGAATTGAAATCACTAAAGTATCAGATCTGATTCATTCTTCATATGTATTTTTTATTGGTTTTGTAAATTGATTATGTAAAAAGTGTACACATTTTGTAGTTTTAGTCAACATATTAGGATGGAGTAAAGTCACGTTTCCCAAGATACGTAGATTTTCCCCTCCGTGCGCATTGCAGCTTTTAAATTGTTTAATTTGTCTACGTGCATGTGTGTATTTCGACTAATTAATGCAACGTTGATGCGCTTTGTAGCGAGCTAGCCTGCACTTTGATGCCGGTTCTCCAACTTTAGTTGCATTGTGTAGTTTTCTGAATATTTACACGTATTCACTTCGCGACGACTTAATTCCTGTGTTTGGTCGTAACTTGCATTTCTGACTATATCGAATCGCCGGCTCCACGCCATAAGGCGTGTTAAGCACTCGCTTCCTGTTTGCGCTCAACTCAAACAGAACTCAATATAAACTTGGTCCGAGGCTACTCCAGTGTCTGGCATAGAGCAGACTCCAATACACAGCGCTCGTTGGCTTTTGTTTAAACAAATATGCGAGCTGGGCCTACTCGGTGTGTGCCCACCGCCTCCCCGTGAGTCCGTGATGGGGAAGCCGTGACGTCGATATTCTAATTATTCCCGGCGGGGGCATCGGTTCGAGCAGGCCCCGGGGGCAATCAGGGACTACACCCCCTTTCGGCAGATGGAGTCATTTTATTTATTTGCTATTTGAATTCCCTGTGTGAAGGCCGGGCGCCCTTTTCGCCGAGTTTTGTTGGTTTAGCGCGCCCCCCGCAGCGCACTTTTGTGTGCGGCAACTTTTTTTTAACTCAATCTGCGTAGAGATTTGAAGAGGTAACTTTGATTTATCTTGGCACCCAATCGTATTCGGGAAAGCCTGATTTCGGCCGCGGGCTCTTGCCGCCTTATTTGGTTAGGCGGTTTTGCCTCACGTGAATTCATTATGTGTTTTTGGATTTGCCGGTTATCCTTGGCTTTTAACCGGAAATGATAAAATAAAAATAGTTTCATTTCGCTTTATATTAATATATATTCAGCTCAGGAAAAACTGGAAATCATATTCTCCAGTGATATGTTTCTCTAGCAAGTATCTACAAAATGCAGTCAGTGCAGAATACTTCTCATGATTTCATAAATACTATATCTTAATTTAAGTCCCATTATTTCTTTTCAAGATTTTATTTTAAGCCAGAATTTGATTTAGAATTTATGAGTGAAAACATAATATTATGTAATTTTGATTATAACCTTAGTATTCAGAAATTAACAGGGAAAATGACATATAATTTATATATGCGGATGAATAGAATCTAGATAATACACACGTAGATATGAGGAAGCACCCCACCCTTCAACATTGTAATTATGCCAGAATTCGCTTGCAAAGTTGAGGAAATTGGGAAAATCATAATCAATTCGGGATAATCGACGCCTGAATTAATTGAATCTTACTTTCATATATCGAGTTCAATCATAAATAATGTACTACATATTTTGGCAATATTTTTTTTATCAACATCTCAGCTTGGGTGATTGTATAGATCTCTGATTGTCTCAAATATGTCTAAATCAATAAGATGAAATTTAATATTATATGCGTTATCAACAGGTGGATGTTATATTCATTATGAATAACTAAGCGCGTTTCTACACTAAGTATTCTTCTCGCAGTGTACTTTCGTCTTTTTATAGAGCCATACTGTTAAGATATAATGGCCAAATAATAATAAGAAGACGGCGGAAGGCCATGATACATTATCGCCGGCGATGATAGCACGAGCTGCGAAGGTGCGGTGCTTTCCCTGATAATACATAAAGGCTCATAAAAATTTCATAACGGCGCCTCCCCACTGGCAGAAGCGGCTCGTTCCTTACACGGGATGCCACTTTCGTCACTCCGCCACATACATACTTAATAGGGCTAACGTCACAATAGTGCCAGCCCTCGATCGGGCCCTCCCACTTCAATACATTGCACATGCTTAAATGCCATTTTCTAAAATCGGTGGCGTTTACACGCGACACCGACAAATCGTAGGGGGATGTTTCGCGGTAATTAACACAATTAGAAAATGTGTGTTTGTAGTAATTTGATAGGCTGGAATTTCATGACTGGCTTAGTTAAGACGTTAATCGAGTTAATTCCGACACCGATGAGAATGCCGTGAATGTGTTAATCAATAGAAGCGAAACGGTTCCCACTATATTGAATATCTAGTGTGGGAAATTGTAATAATCTAGTGGCCATTTATTGTTTCGAGTTGAGTTTCATAACGAATCATTTACATATACTTGCTAAAGATAGAAACTTATAGCAAAATAAACTCGTTTCTACTTGCTTGGGGAGAATAAAATCCGATACCGACAGTGGCAGAGGTTACACGACCAATGCCAAAAATGGCCAAGAGAAGAAAATCTCCCAAAAAAACGACATAACAAGACAAGTTAGGCCACCGCGGTAAGGACACTCAATAGGAACCCTCACGACATGTGCGAGACTCAGGTTCATTTGGGCTCAACTACTATTCAAGTATAGTAAGTCCTATCCATACGCTCAACGAGCGAATATCGCGTGGCAATGTTGGCAATGATGATGATATAAAATACAAGTAACATCCTAGACTGAAGAACTATTTTGAATTTTTAAGATTTTTTTTGCTACCGACTTTCCTTGAGTAATTACCGACGTGATCGGATGCATGATTTCTTGTTTAAAAGACCATGGATGTAGTTTTCTTGGGAGTATATGTATTTTGTGTTTTTTCTGCGTTGCTGCCGACTTTCGCGGTTTACATATGATTTGTTTTATTAAGGGAGACAAGTGGAAGTCATCAGCCCCGTCATATCCCACTGTTGACAGTGTCACTCAGAATTCCTCCGAAAGTCATCTATCCGAATACTGTATGCGCTTAAGACAATAGGATCGTTGTCAACTTCAAGACTTCAATGACAGGTATTCGCTTGAAAATGTGTTCTGATCATATTGAGTTATATGTTTTCAATGTGTATATTTTACAGAAACTCTGATATTTTAATGAAACATTTGTAAAGTGCTTTTCCATTATATGTTTATTTTAATGAATCTTCATTCGGAAATAAATAACATTAATTGTTTGCTAAGTCCAGGCCTCAAAAATTATTAATTTATTCGTTTCTATCTGCATCTTTCTCTAATTCCTAAAATATGTTGAAGGGGTGCTGTTTAAGGAAGGAATCGTTTACATTTTTCAATCGTATTGAAGCTCAACAGTGTTGTAGGAATATTGTATTGAGTGCGGTTGTTGCTTTGTGGAAATTTCAATAATAAATGTTGATTTTTTTATATTTTTGAATGACCTTACAATATATATCCGATTATTATTGAGTCATAAATAACAATAAAAAATCGCTGATAATATATAATTATTATTATGTATTATTTAAATGGCCTTTTAACCCGAAGCGGGTGTTTGCCACCTGGAGGACACTACGCGATCTCCGCCGGTCCCGGGCTTCTTCTATCCACATCCCAAGCACCAGCAGAGGCACGTCGGTTAACCTCCAGGTTAACTAGGGTCTCCAAATACGTCAGGTCTTAACTCAGGAACTGAGGTGTCAAAAGCGCGTATTGTAACAATAATAATCGGACGAGGCTAGGGCCAATTCGTATTTAATTTACTGTCTGATCGGGTGCTACGGGCACTACTGGTAACAAACCCGTCACCGAATTGGCACGGATAGCGGCCTGGGCCCCTCATAGTTCTGTAGATTATATGGGATCAGGACTGCGTCCAACCGTTACGTCTGATACATGCGACTCAACTCGTTAGAAAATATTATTTTCAATATCGAATGCATCATTAGAAAAAGATAAATCCTAGGACGTCTTAATGAAATAGAAAAAATAATTACTATTCTAGCCTGACGACGATAATTAGACGACTTTAATATTTGTCCTTATATAATTTCTATACCTTTTTTCCAAGAGTTGGTTCTCCTGCAAAATTTATACATAATTTTACATTGTAATATATGAAAATTGCACAGAAACAAAAACGATAAAAATTGCAGTAAACGCGATGCTGCAAGAGTCGCAGAGATATACGTAACTTTTTTTACATCCATTATTAATGTAAATGTTTTCCATTAAAGCTTACTTAGCAGCCGGTAAATTTTATTGCCGTCGTAAAGTTGTATCGCAAGACTTGTTTTCTTTGTAAGAGAGAGGGTATAAACATTTTTTTTTGCGCCATATAAATATGTTACTTTACTGAAAACATTTTAGGCATACAATGTCGCCACCCCACACCTGATACGGTCGTTTTTTTGTTCAATACCCAAGAAAAATACTTGTAAAAAATAATTTTCCTCTTGTCTCTTTTGAGCGCTTTTCCAAAAACCATTTTAGCCAAAGCAGTTACAAAATCGATACATAAAGATACGAAATTATTTGCGAAACACGAGAACGTAAACAAATTTAAATATGTTTTATAAAAAAAAGCAAATTTAATAGGAGGGAATTTTTTTACATTTAAAGACAAACATTTGTGCGTGATAGAATTTCCAAGAAAATTATTAAGCATTTCCGAGAAATAATCGCCGAAAACGTTGTACAATTCATCAAATGTAGACGTATTCCGGTACACACACCAGAGCCGAGAGACATTATGGTAATAACATTAAATTTCGCATGGCCATATTGTTTCCATAAAGATGTCTCCTCGAGTTAAGTAAATTTTTAACAGCAAAAGTTGTGTACCCCGGCACCCTCTCGGCGGACCGCGCTGCTAAATATGAAGTTAAGTAATTCCGAATTTTCATTATAAACGAGGCACAACAAGCATTTTGCCGAGGGTAAGAAAATTATACACGAGTTGGCAAGAAGTAATACGAGTGTGGCCTAGTTCAGACATTAATAATGTCGAATGATATATCCCAGAAGACGCTTGACGGGTCGTGTCCTCTGCGAGAGCAACACTGGCCGAGGGTGGGAGTGAGAAGGTTTCTCTACTTCATAAATCAACGAGTTTCCATAACTACTACCGACCTAAACTTTACACCCCGTTCTTGCTAAAATACGACCTTGTATATATTAGCGCGATATGCCGAAATTTAGATGCTCTCCCCATCTACAAGGGCGAGCGAGCGTTTGCCGACTCAAATTGTTCTATTGCGAGATAACTTGGCTCTGAATAAATATGTTTCTTATGAAAATATATAGGACAGCGATGTACGTATATACGCTCGAGCTTTAATAAATTATTTAATAAATATAATATTTCTAAGAGTAAGTCTACCTTGCTAATATTCGTTTACAAAATTAATTTAGTTGCTCATGAAGAAATGATGCGAATCAGATACTGGGCTGGTAGAATTTATTAGGTTTAATTTTGTTTGGACGATTTTTCATATTTCTTCGCTATATATTATTTATTATCTGCCATTTTAATATTTTTGGAGTGAGAGAAATGGTTTAAAAAAATTCTAAGAGGAAATTTTGACTTAAAAAATAAACCTCGAAATGAGAGAGTAGTGAACTTGCGAAAGAGTTGTTACGGATTGATTCCACAACATCTATTCTACAAATAGCAGATACAGTCGGATACCCTCGGTCTAGAGTACAAGACCATTTAAAAATAATTGACAAGATTCATAAACAGAGTGTTTGGATACCGAATGATTTAAATGACGAAAGCGTATGTGTATGGCTTCAAATGTGTCATGAATTCATAAAATAAGAGAAAAATGTAACATTTCTTTGTCATCTTGTGACAGGGGATGAGAAGTGGGTTATGTACTCGAACCAATGTCGCAAATACAGTGGCTTTTTGAAGGGCAGGTATTATTGGCAACACTGAAACTGAACATAACGGTTAAAAATGTCCTTTTATCTGTATAGTGGGGTTGTAAAGGAATTATTCAATAAAAAAAAAAACTTAAATACGACAATAACGCAGTTCTATTACAATAAGCGAGAATGATTAAAAGAAAAATACTTATTTTTAGTAATTATTCATTTCTCAAATTCATCGGATTGCCTTTTATTTAGATATGCTGGAATTTTATCCCAACTTTTTATTTAAGAATGTTGAAAAAGCTGGTGTCGATGTCTACTTTTCATCCAAATCAAATGATTTTTATACAAATGGCATATAATAGAAAG
Organism: Philopotamus ludificatus; assembly: GCA_022495035.1. Lineage (NCBI taxonomy): Eukaryota > Metazoa > Arthropoda > Insecta > Trichoptera > Philopotamidae > Philopotamus > Philopotamus ludificatus. Next base: position 11,544 of record JAGXCT010035076.1, read on the forward strand.
ATGAAAGAAAGTTGTATCTATCGATGGAGAATATTTAATTAATAATTTACATATGAATATATTTTTTGGTTGACTTTTAATTTAAAAAACGACATTTTCGTCGGGTTCTTCTTATATATCTACAATGTTAGCAGTTTGTTACATTTCAGTTGTTTATCAAACCGTAAATAATATTAGGCTTAATATTTCATTTACTCGAAATATGTATTTAAATCGAAGTTTTTTTTTCTAGATGACTACTAAAAAATGTCTTCTACACTTTTAAAATATTCATTGTTGTACAGAAGATTCTCTTTTTGCACGGAATCACAATTACAAGGTTATGAACGTTGATAACAACTGATACCAGTTGGTAGTATACTGTTTATTCAAAATGATTTTGGTATGTATGTTGATTCAATTTTCAGTTTTAATTAATTACGTCAGGGCTTACACGATTCCTTAGAAACTGCGCAACACTAAACTCTTTAATAGGATTTTAGAGAAAGCTCCAACCGCCAATATAGTCCAGATCGTTGACAGGCTTCAGATAAAACCGCCGTATAATGTGGGCAAACCGTTTATTACTACGGTTTCCACTAGAGATATATAAATTAAACTCGCAGTGAAACAATCCTCCGAATTAATCGCATAAAAAATTTAAAACTTTTTAAATTGTAGAGTGAGAGAGAGAGAGCGGGGAGGGTATCGGTCTGGACGGCGAGGATTGCCCCTCGGAGGGTCCCTGTAAAACGATTTGCTATCCCCAAAGGGTCGGTAATTTTAAATTGGCTCCAAGATTTCCATTTGATTTCACATACGGTCTGCAGATTACACATTAATTTTATTCAAAGCATCTGGAGACAATCTGGATTTTATTGTTGAACGCGTCGAAGGCGATGGACAATTTTTTTCTCTCGTCTATCGATAAGATTAGGCCGAAAAATATCGAAAGCTATTTAAACGTCGAGGGCATGTACGTAAGAACGAAGAGTAAAATATAAGATTATGTTATGTTATTTTTTGAATATTTTAATATATATTCAATATAAATAAATATTAAATATTGATTACAAAATGAATAGTAAATACAATTAAAAATTGAATTGTAAGTTTTACCAAAGCTACTTTAACACTTTTTTTTGCAATAACTGTAAATTAGCAACTGGAAAAGTATTAAATTATAAAAATAAAATTGTAAATTTTATAAATTTCATTATTTTAGTGTATTCAAATCGTAATTCGTCACATTTCATGTTTAAAGAGGGTCACATAGAATTCTCGGAAGGAAATTCAAATTCTATTTAAGTAACGGTCAATTACAAGTTAAGGCATAAGCGAGAGTCGATTACAATTAATTATTTGATATAATATCTAAATTCGTACGAAATATTGAGAAAAAAACGATGAAAATGATGCAATTTATTAATTCCTTGGAACTTTGGGATGGAATGGATCGTTCTTGGAACTCTAGAACGGAATTTTGGATTATACGTATACATCAAAGAGTTTCCTTTTTCTTGAGTATTGCGTCACATGCCCTTGCTGTATCTTAACATCGCTAATTAGATTGTATGCCTACTCTATATTTGTTATCGAGAACGTTTCGTGTGGTTTGGTGTGGAAATGGGGGAAGAGTTTTTCGTTAAAAAACAATATAATTAGCTTCCATATTTGTCGGATATAATCTTTGGAGATTCTTATAAATACAATTTATGCTGATTTTTTGATTTAATACGATAAAAACAAAGATATATTATTATACTGCGAAATATTATTAAGAAAATTTTGTATACGTTTTATGCTATTTTTTTAAAAACTAAATAATAAATGCTACAGCGTATTGCAACAAGCTTTAACTTTCAATGCTGGTCGGAAGGAATTTGGCCAGAAGGAGTTAAATGTGACAATTTAATTTCAACAAGGGACGAAGAATATAATAATAAAGTCAGCCCTCTTATAGCGTTTCCTCTAAATCGCTGCTTTTTACAAAATTCCTTGTCAACCAAAGAGCATTGACCTTTATTTTGCTCGTGCAATGTATGATAGATTTAGGAAACATCTAAATTGACCTTAAACATATTAGAATTTTGTAGAAAACAGCGATTTACAGGAAACGTTATAGGAGGGTTGACTATATTCTAAGTTTAACGAATGAGAATATATTTAATAATATCGGGGTGATTTGGCAAACCAAATGAAAAGACGTTCGAAAAATATTGTCCCGTTAAATTTAAACGATTTTTAGTAAATAATTTCAATTTATATCAAGAAATATAAAAGGATTTGAACAAAAATCAATCACATACGACTGTGATAATAACGATTTTGTGATTAATACTAAAAAGGATAAGCATAAAAGACGAAGGGGAATATTAAAACAGATTTCGCGTTTTAAGGAACGGACATATATTGCAAAGAAATGTTTTTGGGGACATGTCGATAGACGAGAATGACTTTTTGTGATATATTTCCCAATTTTGTACGCGTTGGGTCTCGATTTACACGAATTCAGCGATAAATAAGTAATAAAACCGGATTTTACGCTCGATTTTTAAGGAATACGAAGGATTCGATAACGAAAAAGGTTTCGAGTCGCGTTTTAATCGAGGAGGAATCCGTCGAGGAGGTTTCGATTCGATCTCGGCGGCGTTACCGCGCGTTAATTTGAAAAAAACTGGCGCTCGGGCCGGTGTTGCCGCAGTTCGCCCCTCTCTTTCGTCGACTCGCGAATTCGTCGGAGGAGTCGAGCAAAAACGGGGGTTCAACGGTCCGCGAAGGTCGCGGCTCACGCACCTTGTGCATCGGCGTGCCCCAGAAGTCGTTGAGGAAGATGTTCTTGATGGGCGTGTGCGGGCGCAGGTCGCGGTTGTCCTTGATGGCGCTGATGTCGTCGAACACGAAGCCGCACTGCAGGCAGTTGTGGTAAACCAGCGCGCAGCTCGCGGCCACGGCCAGGGCCAGCCCCAGCGGAGGGCCCATGCTCCGGCCTACCTCATCCGCCGGGCTCCGCACTGGCAACACTCGCGATTCGAATATACTCTTGACAGCTACCCGCCCGCCTTACGGAACATCGATAAACAACATTTATCTTCGGCGCGGACGAAACGTACTCGGACGAGGCCGCGGTCGAACAGCTGTTGCGACTCGGCTCACCCTCGTCGGGTGTTTTGACACGCGCACTACTCTACAATGTTTCGCGGACGAAACGTCACAGACCAGGCGAGCGGGCGGAGCACTTCCGGGGTGGAGGCGGGGGCGAGGGCGAGGGCGCGGCGCGGGCGACGCGGACGCGGGCCGGGCGGGCTGGGCTGGGCTCAGTGCGCGGCCGACATGACGCGGAGACGCGGAGACGCGGAGACGCAGGACGCAGCGCTCCCCTCCGCGGACCCGGCGCGACTGGCAGCTCCGGCCACTCGTCACGTGACGCTCGTTTTGCTCAGCGGCCGAATGAAGTGCGCATGCGCGCGGCTCCCGCGGTATGCTTCCGCGCGGAATCGAACGCGCCAAACGAAACCTTAGCGGACGGCGCAAAGGATGGCGCGAATAAAAACGCGAACGACGAAAGCGAAAAATTAACGAATTAATTTTTTACGAACGTACCTTCGATTCGTAAATGTTCGATGAAGTATATACTTTTTGAAAATAACGGGGTCGCCCCTCGGCTCTCGAATAATTTAAAATAACCTAACCTCAAAAATTAAAAAAGAACTAATAAAAATCGACTCTTTTTTTACGCGGTTACGATATAAACGCGTTTCCCAGAAACAAATTGGAACCGAAAATCGATCGAAATTTTTGTTTGCTTCCGGAAAGCGTTTATTTAATAGAACATAACCAGTAATATGCTCTTTAAGTAAATTGCATATATTTCGATAATGCAAGTTAATCGCAATCAAGCTAAGCTAGTAGTCGGATCGGTGAAAATTATGAATTGGGAGAATTCTTTACAGCACTGGCCGAGAGGTATCCGAGAGGAAGACCTCCATTACCTCCGCATGTTTTATAAAATAATAATATTTACGTGAGGAGTTTGGCGTGTTTGAATTAGTTAAGTTAACGCTTTCTATCCTGCGTTGAATAAATAATTATAAAAACAAACTAAATAAATTTCGATTCAACTGAAATAGTATTAAAATTGAACCCGTGTCGTGTTTTGACCCTAGGGTGAATATTAATGTGCGAAACTCGTTCCCGTCGTATATTTAGAGTCTTTAGAATGTTTATCGAATCTTTATCAAATCTTTATATGGATGAATGGCGCTTTAGAATTTTTCTGTTATGCCATTCATCGATCATAATAAAAAAAATATTAGATACTAATTCGCAAAATAATTTCCGTCATTATCGACGACTTTTTGCCGAGGCGTAGGCAAATTCTCGATTCCCTTTTGATAGAACTCTGGTTTTTCGTTAAAAAATTTTCTATACATGTTTTCGCCTCGCTAACATTAAAAACAAGTCGAAACGTTCCGTTGACCTAAATAAGTGGTAGTAATCGGGCGCGATCTCGCGAATATGGGGCATGGGTTAAAATTTTGTACACGTGCTCCCAAATTTTTTCTTAACCAATTCGTTGCGGCGATTTAAAACCGACATAGCCATCCGAAGGGGGTCTATTTTTTCATCAATATCTTGGTTTTTAAAAAAAATGGATTATTCTCTGCATAAAATTTTTTCATAATTTGGTCGATAGTTTGATTGTTTGTTAGATTTTTCTTCTAATCAATATGACACATAAATGACACGCACACCGGCGATGTCCCGCCTCAATGAGGATAAGGCGCTGGGAGACTGACAAATATTTTTTTTCTTAAAAGTTTTTTAAACAATTCTTGTCACAATCGCTCGAATTGTAGACAATACGCAATCACTCTAAAGAAATCCTCTCATACCCAAAGAAGAACCATTTTTTTGTTAGGACTGATCGAGAGGTTGAAACAAATCCTTCTTTGGAAAGACACTATTTTTGTGGTACGAGATTATTGTTAGTAATAGTTCGATAGTCTGATGAGGATCTGACTCCACTGTTAATTTCGGGGCATCATCGTTTCATTTTGATGTCGTCCTTTTCGAGAGACGTCCTTGATGGCCTTATTTACATTTTTATTATTTATTTGTTCTTTTAAAACCACCGATGACCCTTAAGTTTAAGTTTTAAAACATCAACTAGATTTATTTTTGATATTCTTTGCTTGATCAAACAAAAACAGCATAAAATGGCGCAGGGGCGTCTCGTCTATTGTTAGCCTCGACATCCCTAACATACGTAAGGGTAAAATATTTTTATGTCACAATTGTCAATGACTAATGAAGATGTAAAAAGTTAACAAATATTATTTTGTAACTAACTGTATTATTCAATATTAAAGAATATTTTAATGTTCGAGCTATAATAAAAATAACTGGAATTTTGTAAACACCAAAAATACTTTATTTATCCATAATAATTATGTTCCCATGCATATAAAGTAATCTCCATAATATAGTTTAAAAATTAGAAATGTTAAACGTGTAGCATCATTTTAAACGCTCAAAATCGATATCGAGTCAAACGCGAACTGAGTCGACGATATTAAAAAAATCTGAATGTATATTTGCTTTCAATTTTTTTTGCATTATTCCTATTATTATTGCAATTACATCTATGGCAGTTTGCCACGCCTCCTGTTTGTTGTGAAAATTTATTATAAAATTAATACTAGAATTTACTACACAAGTCCCCCAATTTACGCTGGTTCATTTTAACGCGGTTAAGAAAAAAAAGCTTTATATTCAATATTATTTGCTATTATTTTCTCAAATTTTTTGGCAGACGCTTTTGAAGACTCGAATAATAATGATTTCCCAGAATTGTTTACTGATGAGGTTATATTGGAAAATTAATTAGTTGAGCACGTATCTGAATCGGATCACGAAAGAGAAATTTAATATCTCAGCGAACTCTCCAGCTGGGAATTATGTTGAAAATGAATCTAAATGTAAAACGTCCTCTCAAAAAATAAAACAGAATAGAAATAAACAGACCAATTCTTCTAGTGTTTTTTAACCGGCTATGAAAAAAAGATTAGAATGTTAGATGACAGCAGCCAACATAAAGTTGTATAAATTTTGGTCTCATAACGTATGTATTAAATATTTATAATGATTTAATTTTTTATTATCTTTATTTCCAGATATAGCAATTTAAAAAATAGATTAACAATGTACTTCTCGTTTTAACATATTCCGTCCTTGTCACACCGCACGCCGGGCGATCTTTTTAAAAAATAAAAATGGTTGCCGTTTATTTTGTTGCCGTTCCCTTCTAAAATATTATCTCGGTCTCACCATGCGCTTGACGACCTTATAAAAAATAGCAATGGCCTTGGTTTGTTTTGTTTTCGTCTGGCGTTCGATTTTTAAACGCTCATGTATAAAAAGGATATCGAAAAGAACACCATTTTTTTGCAATGGTCACCGTGTTTTTCCTTTGCGAATAAAACTGCGACGGGTCCGTAAATCTATGTACCATACAAATACATATTCGACGGATATTTTAATTTTGTGTCTTTATTAGTAGAAATAATATAAAACCCTCGTCATAAATTATGATTATTTTTAATTTATTACAATGAAATAAAATTCGCTTTCAATTCAAGTTGATTGATCGTCGTACGTAGCACTGGAAGTCATTTAAAATTAATTTTGTCTCGAATCAAAGAAAAACATGAACGTTATGTAATTAGATTCATGAATTAACGTTGATGAAAAAAATATCATTTATAATTTAAAATTTAATTCGCCTGAAGCTTTTGGTAAAAAATATCACAATAAGGTCTATATTAAAGTCTGGTAGGTTTTATCTGACACATGCGCAGATTGTTTCCTCGCCAGATGTATAACGTGTCTGTCTGATACGAGATATCAGTACATTTTTAATACCCGGTATGCCCGACTCAGACGTCTGACATATGAACGTTCATTCGAAATTATTGAATTTAATAGACGATTTAAATATGCAATTTATTATAATATTCCATGTACAAATATGTACGTCTTATCGTCAAAGTGTATCAGAGCTGTCAAATTTTTTTCGTATGAATCCTTTCTTTTCATAAAAAGTGTGTTTTCACTGTTTGCGAGGAGACAGCCTGTTTGGAAAATATTTATTTACCCCAGTTCACGTGTTTATCGCTTCGTCTATTTTCAGAAATTCGTCTTAGCGCGCGATGGAAAATGATATTAAGTATTTCATATTTTCTTGTCCATTTAGGAACGGCAAATATTTCGAGAGAGAACTCTCCCATTTTATGCCTATTATTGTATCAGAGTGAACACTTTTGGGATGAAATAAAGTATATTTGATAACGAGTTTATTTTTGGAATTTCGTCAGGAACTGAAAATGACAGTTAATTGCCACATTTCGCAAGAAAATTGTATTGTATTATTTAAATTTATATAATATATTATTTGTCGATTTTCTATTTTAAAACACGATCATAAAGTAAAACGCTGACGACCGTTATTATCAAATATTGACGACAAATATATTAATATATAATAGCGTTGGCGTGGAGAGTCAAAAACGAAAAATATATTTGTAACAGTTATAATTTTTTTACTATTTGAAAATTCTTAGAACAAGGGGAACGTAATGCGATATGCATAAACTATAATCTATAAAAGCAACTTCAACATTAATCACAGCATCTAAACAACCACGAAGCAAGAACAAACGACTTTTAAAACGTCGAAAGTTAAATCTTAAAATGAATAGCAGATCCTCTTCGGTTTCTCACCATTATTGTTACAGAAAACTTTATTAGGGATCTTTACAGCAGTATTCTACAGATACTAGTAAAAAATATCAGTTGGAATTAGAGTTGACATATCATGGGTATCAAAGTAAAAGAAAATCTTTTAACTATTCCTGAGTTCTACTAAATATATATGGTAAATAATCTAGTTCAGTTAGTGTTGTCTTCAAGCCTTGAATCCAATATTATTGTATCCATTTTTTTTTACTCTCAAATCATAAGTTGCTGCACATTTAAAATCCATTTATTACTTTTCATCCACTGTACAAATCGATTTTGTATCTTTTGCTGATATAATATCAAGTATCATATTTATTTGTCACACATTCAACTAATCTGCTTGAGCGCTGTATTGCTATATAATGTTTACTAATAACTAAGAAATTAAAATCAATTGTGTATAATCATATTTCTGTCTAGTCGATCCGTAACAGCGAGACAAAAGGGGACAATTTATAACAGAAAATAGACCCTAAGTATTTAAAGTCAATGTATTAATGCAATCTTCACTGAGATGTTACTCGAACGTATGCTAAATGATGAAGACTTAATTAAAATTTCTCTGACGAATATTAAATCATATGATAGCTGTAGTAAAAGAAAATAGGAACTACAATTCGAAGCTAAACTAAACATGTCACCCGTCATAGCTTGGAGGTAATTACAATCAAATTATGATTGTTAAAGTTAATTG
>JAGXCT010035077.1:0-22542 GCA_022495035.1 Philopotamus ludificatus
CATCTGACTCATTTCTTCAATAAACGATCATCTTCAAAACAAAGCGTATTTCACTTTGATCTCGATCTTCGAAGCGATCGTCAACTACCGGACGGTCAATGTTTCGACGCCAGCGGTTGGATGCCTTTTTAATAATCGGTGACAATACGCGGGTCGTAAAAATTGGAGGCAGCGACGGGTTACCTGTTCTGATATCGGTACTATCATCGCACGTCTTCTTAACATTTGGTGGCAGCGGTGGGTTATGATTTTTGGTACCACTGTCGCGCTCCCTTAACATATGGTGGCAGCGGTGGAATACCATTTTTGGTACTACTGCCGCGCCCCCTTAATATTAGCTACGAGACCCCTCCCCCCGCTGCAGCCCCGCATCCAACCAGTACACGACCCTGGTAGCGTTGACAAGCAGACGGCGTTCTTGGTTTATACCGCGCGGTATAACACTAAATACAAATTTAATTTAATTGTTCACATACATAATATATAATCAATAGACACCATACAATAACTTAATACCTTCTTCAAACTAATTAATATTTTTTTTTATCCAAATTATGTTTACTCGAATAGTTATCACAGAATCGAAGAAATATAATCCCTTTAATCTCCTTAAGCTAACTTTACTTCTTCAACGGCATCACTCTTAATTATTGCTGGCGTCTTTCCTCTTGACCTTGAAATCCAGCAGAGGGTCGTCAGTTTTTGCTTGAAAAAAAACAGTCCTGTTGTCGTTGACGCCACTAAAATTTGCCCAATCGAGGGCGAATCTTTGGCAACTTTAAAATCACGCGTCTGCGAATAAGCAGTCTGCGGAATCGGCCCCTTGATCAGGCAGGAGATGTAGGATTCCTCCCCCAAAGGGTGGATAAATATATCTCTTCTTTCATGGACATCAGAGCCAGGCTTCTAATTCTGTAGCTTCGGTTCTTCCCAGGACTTTGGGTCAGCTTCAATTCCTGACTAGCCACGGTAATCTCCACATTGCTGGTGATTACAGTCACGTTCTGTGGTCCTGTCCTTACCTGGATGATGCGCGTCACGACCTACTATATTCTGTTCGATTCGGCATTTCCTCTATGGGTCTCTCGGTGGAGAGGATCGATCTTCGGAGAGTTGCGCAAAGCCACTTTCCCGCTCCCTTCTCCCCTTTATTAAGACATTTTATCATTATATTTAAACATCACGCGTTTCATGAGAAAAACTGCTTTTGTTGCATCGATTGAACCGGCCCCAAGTTGGTGTTTGCGGTGTGGGTGGATGGCAAGGGATGGAACGGTGTCGGACCGGTGTGACACAGCTTCATCCTGACAAAAAGAAGGCTTCGTTTCATATCTGCGAGTATTAGTCAGTCAATGTATCAGTCGATTGTGTTTTCTAGGAGTTGTTAAAAATACATTTTATAGTCAAAGTAGAGATAATTGTTGGCTCGCCTTTTTCGACTGAACGTAGGCGTGAAGCTGATGACCCTATTCCACGAAAATAGATTTAGAAGTCCTTCTGATATGAGCCCATGGCGGGTTTTATTGATATTTATTAACACAAAATATATCGTATTCATCAGATATCAATTACGGAGTTATGGCGTCGGCTCCCGGGACAGCACACAACAATTTGTCAGTGGCCCTGCGCGCAGGGACACTCGCTCTTGTGTAATGACCGCGGTGTCTTGACATTTTTGTAAGGGGACACATAAATCACGTGGCCAGCGTTCGCTGAATAAACAGGGCTGTGAAAAATGACGCGCAATTTGTTAGCCAGGGCCAGGGTCGCGACTCGGGCCACACCTGACCGCAGGGATCAGATAGTGATTACGCGACGCGAAAATGTGTTTTTGCGAAATTGAATATCGCTAGGAGGTTGTTGGCAGCGAGCCGGCGACACCCGGAGACGCTCTACGAGACCTTGGCGCTGAATTTCGCTGATTTTAATCGGCACCGGGATTTATGTGTTTGGGCCGACGGAATTTATGTTGATTGTTTCAGCGACGTCAGAAGCGCCCCGACTTATGAGCAATTAAGGTATTTGCAGCAATTGATAAGTGATGGCAGCGCAAGATAAGTCCCTTTGCCCTTGTAAATATTTTCTCATCGAGATTTTTCAACGGCAAATCCGTTTTGATGAAGGACACGACGTAATTTGCACAAAAAAATCGAATAGTCTCGTTTCAATTGGGATATGTGTCAACCCTACTCAGCTTCTTAGCGACTGCGATGTTTGCCGAAATATTTATGGGTCTGGAGATATCGGCCCTTTGCTACTAATGTGGATAAAAACAATGAAACTAAATTTGATGACCGCTTTTTGATAAAATTTACAATACCCACTATAATCAGCCACACATTATTAGATCAATTAACTGGAATTATTTAAAAAAAGGAAAACATTTTCAGACCTTTCAATGATGATACAAATGATGGCATTATATTTTATGTTTTTTATGGTATCTAGAAGCTCTCGCTCCTATTGAATAGGTTCTGTCCATGGAATATTTAACGTCCTACGGTAGTACTACATTTCAGATGTTTCTAGCCGTTTATTTTAACTTAGATTCGAACTGTAGGTACCCGAGTGTTTATAATTTTCTACCTGAAGAATTTGTTGACCGTGTAATTCTAAAGACCATGGATCTAGTAATTCCTTGCTTTTGCTACTACCGTTAAGGGTTTGAAATAAGGATGTTTGCCGAAAAACTACAGTTACAGACATATTAGCATAAAAGCAATTTTATAATTAAAATGGAGATGGGCAGGTCATCTTACCAAAGGACACCTTAACATGACAATGGACTCAAAGTGTCCTCTGATGACGACCAAGGATCAGGAAGCCTAATATATTTTTAAATATACTAAATATATATTTTTAGAAAATGACGCCCTATTTTTGTAACATAGATCTGGATTAGATCCAAAAGTTTTCAACTCCAAAATTTTATAAAAAATTCAAGTAGGTTAGAACTTTCTTGTAATATAATGAGTGAGTTGATAGGAATTCTGAAAGATTTTTTTAAACCACTATAAAAAAAGTTCTGCTGTTGCAAATTCAAGGGTACCATAAATAAAGAAAACGGTCAAAAATTGTGACGTGTGTTAAGATAATTTAAATGGTTTTGAAAGCTGATATTTAGCTTTATATATTTTCTAAGAATTCATCAAAGTTACTCTTTTTAAAAATATTTCCCGAACTAAAATATAAGCTTATTAACAAATGATAAGAAAATAACTTTTTATACAGTTTTAAACAATCCGTCACGGTGACCCGAAAATAACCGCGCACTCCGAAGGGGGTCGCGGGTTCATTCATAATAAGCTTCATAACTTGCTCGATATTTTTGATTTCTTAACTAATCAATATGACGCGTAAATGAAAGTAAACGTTGGAATCACACGTTTCACTCGCACGTGACGCATCGTACCGGGGCGAGCGAGATAAACCATCGCACCTGTGACAACAGAAGCGAATGATGTTATTCTTATTTATTTTCGCAATTGCGAACAATAAAGTTCAATAATTGTATATAATATTTATTCTTTAGTAATTTTTTAGACAAATACAAAAAGTTTGTGACACGGAGTATTTATTAAAAAAAAATAAGGTCCCCAATAGACCCCAACGGAACGGATACATACGTATATGCCGATGAAGATACGAGACAAACACATTTATTTCAAGATCCAAGAGCTTGAGAGATAATTTAATTATTATGATAATAAAAGACATATAGCTCCCCTTACGGCAGGGGTTCCCAACCTTTTTGTAATCTAGAGCACATTCTAAAATATCGATAGGGTGGCGGGCACCACTCTTAACGACAATTGCGACAAGTACTGTCAGAAAAGGAACCACTCATACATACAATATCACAAACATACGAACGTATTTAATAAACCTAGACACTCAAAAAAAATCAAAACTCTAGCAAATAAATAAAAATAATTCACATTTTTAATTATTGTTTATAAAAAAATTCTGTCTCGGTTGAATAGTGGCGGGCACATCTGAATCGTTTCGCGGGCACCATGGCGCCCGCGGGCACAGGGTTGGGAACCTCTGCCTTACGGGAAGCCTGATCAATAATCGGCGTCACTTCCAGAGCGTCCTACGGGCAGCCAACCCTTCACTCCCTGCCACCAGCGGTTGAAAAGTTCGGACCCTTCATTTCGCTCCGTCGTAAGATGTAATCGCCATCTTGTTGCGCTTCACGCGGATGCCGCCACGATGACTCTAGATATATCCTCTAAGCTTCGACTAACAATTGACGGATATACGACACCATAAATAAATAACAGACGACGCAAAAAAGGAGACCCTGCAAATCCTCAGCCACCGGACCCCTATTGTGGCTGTCACCGACTGGGACGCTTTCAGGAAGACTACTAGGAGACCCTGCTGATCCAGGTGGGAGATTTGTGAGCCCCGCATGTCTCGCGGTTGTGCCTGCGGCATGATCATTGTCGGACGATCGATCGATAAACATTTCGTATTAATAATTAATAAATACTTTTTATTTATTTATTAGTGAATAATGTGTAATAAATGTAACAATGTAATAACTATAATTTGTGTTTGGATTTCTATCAGACGCGAGAGCAAAGGCTCATCATGGTCCGAGTTACGAATCCTTCTGTAGTATTTTACCACGTTTATCAAACCCTTTACAATTTAATTAATTAAAAAAAAAATAAACATTACTTTAAAGCTCTAATTAGGTTTGATGATTAATGTCATAACACTATACTTCGACATAGTTTCAGAGATATGTTTGATGATTTAACATTTGACTCCTCTGGAGGCAGGAACGAGTGTGAAGCGGGGTCTTCACGGTGGTGGTCTGTCTCCCGCCGGGGAGGCCTCTGCCACTGTGACATATCAGGTCCATACGTGGACAGTCCAGCATTATTGTGGCGTATGGACATTACTCGGACGACAAAAGAAGTCTGACGGCGTGGGCCCATGGAGATGGCCTCGCAAGATAGCGGCCATATTAATGGGCCAGCCGCTGACAAATGTCTTTACTTGCGGCCGATAAAGCCGGCCCTCGCATGCAGACTAGGAGACTTTCGGATTGTTTTTATTTACTCTTTTACTTATATTATATTATAGTGCAGCGTCGTATCTTCACGGTGGCGATCGGGCCGAAGATGCTGTGTCCGCGCCGCAGATAACGTACCTGCGTGGGCCTGCGGGCCTAATAATGATATCGGCCGCGGTAATAAATGTATGGAGAATTTTCGTTATCGGCATCTGCGAGTAATGGAGCTTCTTTGCTTTGTTACCATTTGTCGGCAACAATAAATACATCTGAAAAAAAAATATTGAGATAATTATTCAGATATGTTTTAAAAAATTTGTTATAAATATTTTTACATCATATTTCTTTTCCGGTACATATTCTGTCATATTGTAGCAGAACGGAGGTCAAGTCTCGCGGGTGGCACGTCCCAAGCCTGAGGCGAGTCCCGACCAAGGACTCGGACCCTTGCATAGATAGAGCGATAAATTTGAAAATTGATACGGGCCCTTTGTGCGGTGGTCCCTGTGTGAATGTGACCGGGCCCTATACAGCTGACGAGGTAGGCTTTGTGACCATTAAAAGTGTCTTGACCTTATGCATGACATTTGTTTGGCCCTCCGTTTAAAATTCAATATAACGTATACCCTAGGGCACTATTAATATTTCATACTAACCCTTGAAACAACAAAAAAAAATTCTAAAACCATCGTAATTGTTTCTAATGACCATATACTTCTTCGATCATTCGAATAATTTCCATAGATTAGCGCATATTACGATCGTGATGCACTATTATAATACCAACAAAGGAATTATACATATAGCATCGGAATTTTTAGATTAACATTCTTTTCCGAACATATTTGATGCACTCGCAGTGACCTTGTCCAGAGATGACGGTATTTAAATGACTGTTGATTGATGGTGACCGACTTTCACTATGATAGGGATTCAATATAAATGCCCTCTCTCCATCTATTGTTACGGCCGTATCGAAATAATAATTTGGGAAAATGTATTCGATAAGCTTTTGTTTTATTGATAATATCACATTCGTATGTAATCGTATACGATGCTGTAACCCGGGGATGCTCATCCCACGCCGACTGAACAAAATTAATTTTTGTCATAACGGATAACATATGATATACTTTCAGAAATATAATATAAGGATCTTAAAAAAATATATAATAAAACAGGAAGACATTCGTAGATATATATTATTATGTACAAGCATTCGTTGATTTCTTGGATTTTTATTTTATTTAATCAAAGATGACTTCAAATGCATCATATAGATGATTTTTTTTTGGCATTGTGATCAACGGCCAGATATTACACGGGCAGATCTTTAAATCATGGCCATGTGAGGCTTTGTGTCATTACACAGTTTGTTTACACGTCTTATCGTGAAGAAGAATCCGAAACATAATTGGTGGCTTTTTGTGACAATGATTTATAGTAGGATATTTTTGTATTGTTCGATCTCATCCGCGTTTCTAGAATATGGCCCGAGTATGTGTGTTGATGGTCGGTATGCAGATTAGGGTCAACAGTCGCTTTAAACATGTGTAGATTTGGCTGAAATCGAGAATGACATTGAAATTATTATTTATTATGTAAATAGTTAATTATCGATATTAATATGATGAATCTATTAAGGTGATTAGCATAATCTTGATGGATAACATTATTCAGGTATCGAATGTGCTAAAAATATCAATATTGAATGAAAATTTACTACACGTTAATTATTTAATACACATGATAGAAGTCAATGTATTATCAAAATAAAAACAATATATTTTACAAAAGTATTAAAAATTAACATAAATCAACCATAAATATTTCTCTCCCGAATCCAGATGTACTCAAGATCTTGAAAATTTCGTCTTCAGGTTATCGTTTCGTCCAGCAAAGTTGAGAAAGTAGAAGCAAACAAATCCTCTTGAGACATGTGGTTAAATCATTTAACTTAAATATATATTTTCATTTAAGATGACGAGTTTCTTCAGAACATAAACGCTTGTGGTTATAGTAGTCGGTGGTATTTATTCTAAGTGGTTGTCATCAGCATCGCATTTCTGAAGATATTTATTTCATCTTTATTCTGACATTCCATAAATTTAAAATTTCGAGATGTTGTACCTAACGCTTTTAATATGAATTTATGCAGAATCGTGGATACTTTTTTGATATTCTCCAATAAATTCTGTATATCACTTTAACTATTCTTCGTATTTAATCAAAACTAAACAAAAAATCAAATACATGGTAGATGCCTCTTAGTTTGAGCCGTATATTTTCTTCTTTCATATTTACAACATCATCTCTAAAAATAATTTCCTAGTCTCTGATTATATAATAATAAGATTATTTTATAATTTATTCTAATCTCAAATGGATTCAATTTTGTTTTATAAAGAAGTAGTAAGGATTATTTAAATTAAACTACATAATAATAGCGTTCAAGGTCAAGGATGTTTACGTTAGAAAAATACTGTGCTCATCTCTGTTTGTTATTTTTATAACACAATATTAATCGAGGATTTTTTCCGAGAATATTTAAACATATCAAAATAAAATGAGTTTATGTATTACTTATTTTTATTTATATACCTTCGATACTAAATCATTTAACCTAGCTATAAATGATAAAGAATTTATTAATATCTTGACTCGAAATGCTTGGGGTCTATTTTCCTTTATAAATAGACTACAAAATACAATATCACAGTGGCGGATTTACCCTTAGGCGCATAAGGCGCGCACCTGGGGCCTCAAAATTTTGTTCTTAAATCATTATTTTTTATTATTATTTAACCATTAATAATTCAGCAGTATTCACTAAATTAAATGAACATATGAATAGCAGCCGGCTATGGCATGTTCTCCGCAGACCACGATCCATGAATTCAGGCGCGTATCTACCTGTTCGGAAAGGTTATCTCTGTGTTAAAAAAATAATAGTTCAAAACTTCTTAAAGTGTGGTCTGCGTATCCGTGTAGTGTAATAACACTCCGTAAACATCAGCGCCAACGAGGACTCGAAAACGCGCCCCCCGTACTTCTACGTTGGCCCGCGAGGACGCGTTTTCGAGTCCACCGAACCGCAACGTGTTAAGGCAAAATGATGCAAGGCAACGGAGCTCTAGGCATACTTTTTCTAAATGTATTAAATATTTGTAACATCTCGATCGCTAATATCGATCATCCAGAAGCTTATAAAAAAAAGAAGAAAGGGAAGAAACAATAAAAATTAAAAAAAAAAAAAATTGCGTCTCGGGTGCTAAATCTTGCAACTACAATATCATATAAAAATACGTACAGAAAATCTTGAACTTGCTATTAGACGATGATAAAACTCTAGGAGCATGAAACTGTTTTAAAATTCATACTGAACCAGCTTGTAGTTAACATGCATATTATTTAGATAAAATAAATTAACAGCGACTGAACTAAGTAAGTGGTCAGATAGGTGTCCGATGAAAACTATGAATTCAGGGATCTGTTTAACACTGGCTGTGGGGTATTTAAGAGGAAGAGACCCATTACTTCCGCGAGTTTTATAAAATGATTTATGTAATTAATTTAATGCCGCTTATCCTTCGTCGAATCAATAATTAATAATAATAAACAAATAATCTTAATTTCAATCCGACTTGAATAATATTAAAAATTAACCAGTGTCGTAGTTTGACACTGGGAGAATATTAGTGTCCCCTTGCATCTTTAGACACTATATAGAATCTTTATATGGGTGAATGGCGCTTTATAATCTTTCTGTAATGCCATCCATCCATCTGTATTTTTTGGGAGGCTATCAGATAATATTCACTGGGATTAAGAGAGAGCAACATTATAAATTGAACACACAAGAAATGTGTTGGCTAATTTTGGTTTTGTTCTTGTTTTTTTTTATTATTAATTAGTAATTAAATTTAGGAATGATGAGTTGAAATTATTTTCTTAATTTTGCAAGACATACATAAGCATTATGCAAATATCATTTTATTTAAATAGGCAATACTATAATGTCGCATAATTTATTCAATTTAATTCGAATCGCTATATCGCCACACATTTCTGGCGATTATTAACAGGCTGATGGTCCGGCTAAACGTCGGTAATTGGTCGTACAAATTTTTTGTCGGCCTTCCTTCCTAGTCGGCCATAAAAAAGGCATTTGTTTGCGCGATCGAATCTATGCAAAACAGAGTCGACATGTTTTAGGTGGATCGATTCTAATTATAAATAATGCTATCGGGTATCGGTTTTACTTTATACGGCCGGGGCCATTGTTTGTGCCCATGGCGTAATTTGTTATTGTCAAATGTGACCGGTATAGCCAAATTTATTGAAAATATTATGTAATTTATTGACGTCGATACCAGAGAATAAAGAAAATATCAATATAAGTTACAAATTTGTTTTATTTTAATATAATAATGAAAAAAATAAGGCTTGATCTTAATTAGCGAAAATTGTAAATGGCTAGGATTTCATTTTAATCCAATTTAAGAATAATCAGCGAGAATATGAGGCCCGAGCCAATTTGTTTTATTAGCTGCCCCCCGTCTGCCTAATATGAAATATCGTTTCGGGCCTCATGAAAAATTCGATACCAGACAATAACGTAATATTACAGAGGTGACCTTATAGTAGTCCGCGTGTAAAAAAAATTGAAGACACACATTTCTCTATTTGCTCCCCTGTCTCCATATATGTATAGCGACGTCTGGTTACATTTTCTGTCAATTTTTTGTGTCCACTCTCGGGGCTACCGTTGACGATGCCATCAGATCTGATAAGTTCACCCACGTCAGATTATCACACGCCTGTCAAAATAATGATGATTTAAGACTTAGGAATTTGTGGCCATCGCAGTTTGGCCGAAATACGAGACGGGCCAATCACCAAACGAGCCGGAAAATTTATTTAAACTTTCGACGGTTCCGACTAGATGCTACTGGAAAAATTAGAAATTATTCACGCGTCATTTGAATCGAATATATAAAGAAGAAAAAAAAACGGTTCAATAATACGAATTTTTTAATAATATTTACGTTATAATTGGATATAGTCATGTATCATTGTATAATTGGCTAGAAAGTATAGTATTATTTGAGTTTAATTAGAAATAGATGATGACTCTGATCTAGTATTTTTTTTAACGATGGAAAATGATTTATGCCGATTTTTTCACACAACAGTTAGTTGTATTTGAATGAAATTGTATTCAGCGAATATGTATCGTAATTATGTTAAGTATCACGCAATTTTTTTTCGGATTATGGGATTTTTGTATCACAATTAGCGTGATCTGTTAAGAATTAGTATAGATTTTTTTTTCTAATCAAGTGTCCATATATTTGCATACACATACTCGCCGTATGCGAAACACGAGTAATTTAGATCGCAACGATAGTAAGTGCCAGAGTTATGACGCGTCCGCGGAATGCCGTTTATTGCTCTTCGACACCATCATGTGTACGAAAGTGAGACAGGTGTTTTCTGGGGGGAAAAAAAGTTTTTTTTGGCGGTGTGTCAGGGATAGAAACAGAATCTGATTCTATTTACCTGTCGGTGTATCGTCGTCAAATTAGTGTCGGCTCTTGATTGACGTGCCGGACAGCGCTGGTGTGTCCAGCCAACGGATCTAATTTGTGAAAATATTCTACATCTGCCACGAGGCTGATGATGAGGCTGTTTTGACTTGTCAGCTAGATTATGCTAAATACCAACAATCGATAAGTGATTGGTTACAAAGTCCATAATAACGCGGATTATTCGAGTGGAAATTGTATAACAATAAGAAGCTTAATCGGAAAAGGAAAATTACGTAATCGTATGCCACTTTTTGGAGAAGAAATATAGTATTAAAAAAATATATTAATATATTTAACTAAGATTGATTTATTACGTTGGTCTCGAAAATTGTTAAATAATAATTTTAACAACACAATATTTCGGTTTTTGTTTCTTCAGGTGTCATTTTCTTGTTTTTTCTTCATATAATTGTCAATTTATGGTGAGCTGGAACAATTCTGAAGATCCGGTTCAGTTGTGCTTACCTTACACTTTTTCCTCCATGATGGTTTGCAGAAGACGATACTTTGGCCCACGAATGATGTGACTAAATGCTCCTGCTTCAACATTCTTCAGTAACATCTCATTTTAAATGCTTCAAGCCTTTTATTGTTTGCTACATGCAGCGTCCAAGTCTCCCAATACTTTTCATTCCTTAAATTTAGGTGGAAAAACTACTAATACTAATAAATATATTATTCTAAATTCAAGTAAAAAGCTGTTGTAAAGTTTTCAATAGATTTTAGTTTTCCGTCGCTCACTGTTTATCTTAATAAGAAACGTTAGTAATAATTTGTCCTACTTTAGAATACTATATAAGCAGTGAATACAAGAATTGAATAAAAACCTAATAAAAAAATCCCATTTATAAAATTATGAGAACTTTTATCATCATCATTCAATTAAATCAAAGTTTATTTTTTTATTACGCGTTTTTTTGATAAACCACTGGAAAAACAAAGAAGATTTTTTAAATTGATCTCATTATTCAATCAATGAAAAAAGCTCTGATTATCTGGATAAAATACATTTAAAATAATTCCTATAGATTCTAATATTAATAATACAATAACGAAAAATACCGTGAAAATATATTATCATTTTAAGGAAAGTACATATGTTGGAAAACTCATTTTTCGCGTGAGCAAAGGATAGCTAGAAGGGTTTAAAAATTGTCAGTTTCATCATGATCTCAAAATAAAGGCCCAACTTGCGTTTGGCGTATTACAATTTGAAAAAAATATAATAGTAAAATTGTCACGTATTTTTCTGAATCGTATCCCTATATTTTCTACGTGCTCTATATCTACTTTTATGCATTTCCAGGAACGTATCTTATGATTTTGTATGAGCACATCATGACTTTTTATTTACGAGGCTTTTTTAAAGCATCGGTATATATTGTATATTATATTCATATAATTGTATTTCAATATCTCTTTATTTTTTGTATTAATTTAATATTGAAATTAAATTATACTATAATTTAATATCCTTCTAAATACATTTTCCTATATAGAAATTATTTCATACAGATTTTTCTATTTTTTTTAAATCTGTCAATGTGTTACTTGAAAGAAAATTAGGCTTATGTTTTGGAAAGTGGTGAAAATAAAAGAAAGACATCTGACAAGAGGATGTTCTGCAAGTTTTTTTTTATATTATTTGTTAGATTTTATCTATTTTTTTTATTTAAGAAATGAGATTGATAAAGTATTAATTGTAAGAGTGCGCAAATGTTAAAAGACACATCTAAACCAGAATCCATTATATATATTTATAAAAAGTTTAAATGTTTTAATATCAAATTTAAAAATAATGGAATAAACTATGATATAAACTATAATTTCAATTTTCATTTATATATCTATCAAACATAATTAGAAATCAGTGAAAAAAAATAATTAACGATATATATCAGTTATATTTATAAAATACAATTTAATCACTCTCACGAAAAAAAATTGATAATAATTTGCTAGTAATAGCTCACGCACATAGGTGGGTTATTTAAATGTATAACTAATTTTCTATAGCCCTAGTATAATCATAATCTCAACAATGTTTCATATAGGAGTAAATCCAGAGAGATGTGATTTAGTTGATTATGGGTGATTTTCTTAAGTTCAAGATTTTAATGCAATTGGATACAAAGAGCAAGAAAACTAAAGAGACTGACACTGCAATAAAAATTGTCTGACTAAAGCGGACTGACTTGTCTGACTAAAGCTGACTATAGGTAATAAAGAGACTGCAGTGGATAAATAAAGTCAGTATCTAGAATAATACGATTATTTTTTGAGTATTTAAATTAAAATACAAACATATTAATCTTAAACAATGACCATTGTTTCTATACACAGTCTAAGTGGTCATAAAATATATTGATCGATTTTTTTGGTAGCCCGATAGTTAGACGGTTGCCAGTGCCATTAGATGCCATTTTTGGAAATCCAACACCGGCTACTTGGCCCCGTATAAAATTTACATACAGTGCGGTTAATAACACCAATAATATACGCCATTGGTAGCGGGCCTGGTGTCAAATATATGGCAACACTGACTAACCGGTCACATTTTATAGATCGCGCCTCTATAAAACCGAGATAGGCCTGTTCAATGGCGGGGTCGCGGCTTTACGGCTTGACCCTGTATTATATTATTTAAATAAATTACGTTGGAGAAATCAATCGGAGATCGTTCGTTCGACGAAAACCAATAAAATGTCGCCGTAAAATAATTCTAAAATTTAATTATCTATTGTTGTTATATGGTTTAAACGGCTGTCGTCGAGTGTTATCATTGCAGCTCTCTATATATTACCGTAATGGAAAGTATGGCTAGATAATTTATATGAGAATTAGCCGGAGAAGTGTAACGCCAACGGATTCTTGGCAGATAACGTAGTGGGCGCAAAGACACTCGAGGTGACCAAATTCTGCTCGTTGTATGTAATTCATTCATTTGTACAATTTTGTAATACAACTACTTTGGCATACGCAATAACCAATTAGAATGTAGTTTTCTGTGGTGTGGTCAGTAAAAATTTAACGGATATTATCTTAAATATATATCTGGAAAATGGCTTAACTAAATTATGTAATTTTTAGATAATGATAATTAAAATATGATTTCATTATGTAAAGGTTTGATAAACGTGGTAAAATATTATAGAAGGATTCGTGACTCAAACTATGGCGAGCCTTCACTCTCACCTAAACACATTGACACATTTATTGAAGAACAACATTTGTAGACTAAAGACGTTATGCCTCTGGTACTCTCTATTAAGTGATCTCTGGCAGTGATAGCATTCGCAGCGGTCTAGTGCCAAGAGTATATGCAGAGGAGTACTTCTCCAATGATCCCGAAGAGAGGTGGGCTGAGGATCCATGTGATAGTGATCAGTCAGTAAAGCTATGTCGGGGATGCTGAGGTTGATTCTGCAGTCAGAACGTCAGCGATAAACGTCACTATAAAG
This sequence comes from Philopotamus ludificatus, assembly GCA_022495035.1. Taxonomy (NCBI): domain Eukaryota; kingdom Metazoa; phylum Arthropoda; class Insecta; order Trichoptera; family Philopotamidae; genus Philopotamus; species Philopotamus ludificatus. The sequence continues at coordinate 14,082 of JAGXCT010035077.1, forward strand.
TGATAAGCTTGCCTGGTAATTGGTTAGTTGCTGTGGTTTGCCATGGGGAAGAACAGAGGATTTATCCAGAGTCTTCGTGGTGGCATCCGTGTGTAACGCAACAAGATGGCGACTACATCTTGCAACGCGGGAACGTCTTAACGTTTTATGCGTAAACGTATTTAATTAAATTAAAATTATTCAAATTGTATTCACACTCAAATAGTAAATTGAAACAACATAAATTAAATTTTTATTTTTAAAAGGGCAAATAAATTTAAATCATTTGGGATTGATTATAAAAAAATACCAAAATACTACTAATTTTTTAAACCATTTGACAATATTATCTTAAAACATTCCGGTCCGCTGGGTTCAGCGCCGAGTTTTGCGTTGGGCCGGGCGATTTCGCGAAAAAAATAGCAAAAGTTAATCAGTTAACTCGATGTAACTCTGATACCATTTAAGTTCCGTCAATATTTATTTTGTTGTGTTTGGGAAGTTATCTCTATGTAAAAAAATAATATTTCAAAACTTTTCAAAGTGTGGTCTGGGTATCAATGAAATATAAATAATTTTGGTTTAACATCAACCGCCAACGAGGACTCGAAAATGCGTCCCCCGTACTTCTACGTTGGCACGCGTTTTCGAGTCCCCCAGACCGCAACGTGTTAACAATGTTTGATAAAATAAAAATAAATTTTTCAATATAATTTTTCAAATACTGCATCTTTAATAAATGGCTTCAGAATTAATAAAATCGGTTAAAAGCAGATGTTTTTTAAATATATGAAATTTCTTGTGAAGTGAACTGATTTATTTAAAATTAATAAAGTGAGCTAAATACTGTACTTAACTCTCTTTTAAATAACATTTTTATATATATTTAATTAAACGAAAAATGCAATTAGTAATGATATTAAATAAATTCGTAAGTAATATTGTCGCCAAAATATCTGATATATTAAATATTAATATTAAATTATGATATATAGCCCACCAAAATAATATTCAAATGTAGCCGAACGGATCATAAATATTTATTAAATAATTAGAATTAATAAACTATACACAATTGGTATGTGGATCTAATAAAGAACAATGATGTTATTAATTTATTTTTTAAACCCCGGTACCTCTCAATGATAAATTATTTTCTATAATCCATAGATAAACTATTGCTTCAGTTTTTAAATAGAGACACCATAGGAATATATTTTTATATTAAATAAATATTTCCTCGAAAAAAATTAAACAGATTTTATTTTTTGTGATAGATCTGAAATGGATATATAATGCTAAATAGTATCTTAGATAATAACAATTAATAAAAAAATATTTTGGTCTTAATTACAATGAAATACGAGTATTATTTATATCTAAGGAAAAAGTATGTCATGAAGTTGAATAAAAATAAATAAAATAATTTTCCCCTATGTTAATATTTTATACAATTGCCCTTTCTACGTTAAACGCCTTCCTCAGCATCGTCGAAGATCACGTCTGCGGTCACGGTTATCTCGCAGATGAGTGACGACCTAGACCTCGCTGCGGTACCGGTTGCTGAGTCCGCCGGTACTGTTATGCAATTTCGTAGTCATCGACATGAGCGTCTTGTATTGTGCCGACTTGCACAATACCACTCAGTCAAGTGCAAGGCTGTGCGAATCGGCTCAATGTGTTCATCAACATATTTAGAAAATAATTGGATTTCAGTCAAACTTACCTCCGTGAAATTTTGATTACGCGACTTTGACACATTATAAAAACAAGCGCTATAAAAAATATATATTAACTCGTTTTAATTAAAATTTAATGTAAAAGTGAAAGTGTTGATACAGATGTAGATAATTATTATCATATTATGCACGATTTAATTATGTGAAGTATTTTAATAAATAAATAAAAATACGTTTTTATTTAAACGCTATTATTTATGTGTTTGAATTTGTAACAATGTAATTTAAATGCAACACTTTGTTCAAATGTGTATTACAACTAAAGCCTAGTAGTTGAGTAATATGCTTTAAAATGAAATTGCACGTTATGATTTATTGCATATTGAATGATTGTTGAATGCAATGACAAAATTGTATTATATTAATAAAATATGCAACGGGTTTCGCGCCTTAAATATTTCGCGCGTTCATGTCCTTCGTGCTAACGATCACATCGGATCGCTTAATAAATATATTCTAATGCAAATACAAGCAAGATATTAAATATTTATGTATTTGATTTTATTGCTTTTGGGTATTGGAATAATGGCTTATTCGTGAGAACAAGACCTGGCGTGACTTTTGATGTGCAAGCCTTTTTACATTCGAGTTTCAGAGATTTATACGTGTATCATGTGGATAGGTCTTAATCATGTGTTTCAATTAAACATTTAATGGACGCTTAATGTACGGACCATTATAAGAACATCTTCTCATACGAAACCTGTATCACTATTTGTTGAAAAAAAAATGAAACACGTATGAATAGAACACACGTGAAACGATCCGTACAAAATCATGCGGTAATTATAATTTATCCAGTACTATTTTGATATTGGCGACAGCGTGATAATACTAGGCATAGGGATATTAAAAGCGTTTTTTTAACGACGCGAAAATAGTAATAAATGTCGCCGTAAATAATATCGGTTATTGCCCAAGGTGTTATAAAATAATTTAAATTTATTAGCGGTTCGTATGTATTTTTATGTGTCGGTTGAATAATTCAAGTTTTACCAATAATGGAAGTAGTGAGTTTGGAATAATGAGATTATTAATGGCGGCCTGTTTTACGACGCTAATATTTTCTTCGGGCTTTTGTCCGTAATCTCGCCGCTTTAAGTCTTACGATTGTATTTTATTATATATTTTTAAAACGAATTTATTAATAATTACGGCCTAAAGTATGATGAATTCATTAGAAATACAATTGAATTGGTTTTAAAAAAAATATAACCTGATTTCGTTAGAGCTTTTTTTAATTTTAAATATTCCAATATTGCCAACCAATGCAAATTTATATCAAAATATATTTGTTAATAGTTTTACCAAGTCCAGGGCTTCGAATCGTTATTTTGTTTGGTTTTCGTTCCTGTACAATAAAAACATAACCGAACTGAAAACTGAAAAACTCCTTATTTTTCAGAACAAAATCTAGAAGAAAACTGATAATTTTTTTAATAGAATACAAACGAAAAGCCAGCAGAAAAAATTAAGGTTCGAAACGCTGATTAAATCGCCATTGTACTGATTTTATCATTTATTTATATCAATGATGAGTAAAATGTATAGTTTACTATTATATATTAAATTAATTAAGAAATTACTATAAAAATACGGGAAACCACTGCAATAAATATTCCCCATAAAAACCATGTCCATGATCCTCCATAAGGGGAATCATGAACATGGTCACGTGAGGTCAATGAGGAAAAGTAGATTAATAGTTTATAAAAAAAATATATATTTAATTGGTTTACGACTTAACAAATAAATTAAGAATTAAACTTACCGATAATTTTACACAACGACGGCGATTATTTTGTTGCCGCCCCCTTCTAAAATATATGCTCTCTTTATCACACATATATACTATTTTTTTTATGGGCTGCGTTTGTTTGTTATCCGCACCCTTCTTACATATACTGTCTCTGTCACGCCATACCCAAAACAATTGCATTAGTTTTTATTAGCAATAACTATTGTTTGTTTGTTGCCGTCGTCTTCATATATATTCCATCTCTTTCACACCACGCTCCAAAATATTTTATTGTTTTTTTTTAACAAAGGCCGCCATTTATTTATTGCCATCTCTTTCTAACATATCCGCCATGGCCACACTACGCGCTAGTTGATCGACTTAAAAAAGGCAAAAATGCCCCTCATTTTTAGTTGCCGCCTCCTTCCTACAAAAAAATCTAGCCGTGCCGATGGTGTCTATTGAGGACCCCAAGTTTTTTCTTGAAATAACTCTTTAATATAAATCCTATATATCACAAATTTTGTATTTATCTAAAAGTCTAAAGAATAGATATTATAAAAAAGGCATTAGTTCTTTATTATCTGTAATTGTTGAAAAATAATAAAACAACAATATTTCCTGCTGTTGCCACGCTGATATTTTTCTCGCCCGCATCCGGTACGATGTGCCGAGTGCGAGTGACACGTGCTGTGGAGAGCTCAGTCTGCGGCGAGATATCGCCGGGTTCGCGTGTCATTTATTCATCATATCGATTAGTTAAAAATAAATAAAATGAATAAACTATTTTTAAAAAAAGTCGATGAAGAATTCATAAATATCTTGAAATGCTTGGGGTATCTTAGATACCCCCTTCTGATGACGTGGTTGTTTACGATATGCCGTGAAGGATGGATTATCCGATTTTTTAATATGTATTAAATTTTTTCTATGAGCTATAATATCCGTTTATTAATATAATTAAAAAATATGTCAAGATGATTGATAAAGAATTCATTATTTCCGAAGGGGGTATCTGAGATACTTTGGTATAACTATATATAGCTTGGCCACCGTTTGTTTCTTACATATTTCGTCTCTGTCATACCACGCCCAAACCATTTTAATGTTTTTTTAAGTAACATATATAAACTAAAGCATTGTCGTAAATATTTGACTGAAAATATCTTAAAAAATTCTGATTTGGTTTAAAAAAAACTAACAAAAACAAATAGAAATTCTAATGGTTAAAAATTTCATCTGTAGATATTTTCGTGTACTTATTTTTTACGAATTGATTTAGTCGAGTGAATTACAATTAAACAGGATAATATTTTTTTTATGGTCAGTATCCTAACTTTTCACCAATAAGCGGCACATTAAAAATACTGAGATTGAATCATTCTAAATATAAATGAAAATCACACGTAGACCACCCAAACAAAAACAAATAAATATTGAATAGTCAAATATGCAAATGCTAATCGGTGTCCGATTTTATGTCATCAACAGCGGGGGGTGCCGATGACATAAAAACATTGTTTTCCCCATTTTTTTTTAGCCACACCTATAGTTTCCGCAAACTGCTCCAGCTTCCTCCACGTCAAATTCACACAATACGAACAAATCTATACATATAACTTGTATATGTGTATTTTTTTGCTTTTATCCATTTTTTACGCATCGACAGGTAGCCAGCAGTTCGGGTATGATTTATGATCATACTTCGTGTTTAGATCGTTAAACCGGCCTCTGGTGATGTAACGTCGATGGACACACTGAATGAAAAAGTGTGAAGGTTGCCGACCTTCTGGTGGCCATCCAAAACTCACAATGGTTCTGCACCAGGATGTACAGGATGATTCCTCGGCCACAAATCAATCAATCAATCAATGGGGTTGAAGCATATCTGCGAATAGCTATCGAAGCATTTTCAAAGTTTGAGTTTCTGATCAAAGTGGTAGCTGAGCTCGGTGGGAAAACGTGATATCGCAACGATTGATTCAATTGGAGATTCATCGAGTGTTTCAGTCGCCGCGGACCATCCTGTATGCCGTGGCTAAGACGAGGGCACAAAAAGTTATGCCTATATTAAAGTGATCGATCACACAGCCGATATATTATCGTGCAAACAAATTTCGGATACGTGAGCGTTTATGATTTCATAAAGTGATGAATAGATTATATAGAGACGATACCAAAATGTTAATTTATATTCAATCACGTGTGCGCAACGTAATTTATTGACATAGCTCGTTTGTTTGCGTGATGAATATTGATATGGGTTGCCAATGACATGATTTTGGTATCATCCTGTAGATATATACGTAATTGTTAATTAAAACAATTTTGCAAGATCATGTTCTGTGTATGATTTCACTTGGTTCAATATCAATGATACATTGATATACACACATAAGCATCTATATACTAATTTATTTATCAAATTGGCGGGAAAATTTTTCCTAGAAATACAGAAATGTATTTAAAAATAAATATAAATGAATTTATATTTTTGAAAAAGAATATCTTCGGGAAAAAACAGATGATCGCTAGGACAACTGGCGATATAAAAGGTGTAATGCAAGTTTTATCAAAAAAAATATAATTGAAGACATTTATGTATATACCCGACCAGGTATATAATGTCAATAAAACTAGGTTACTCTGAAAGAAAATGCCTAGCAGGACTTATTTATCCAAATCTGAAAAACTTTCAAGATAGATGTCATAGATCCGGTGATCGAATTACAAATTCCCTATCCAAGATCAATAAAGGTAATAAGCATGCAAGGTAGAATAATTATATAGATCTAATAATTTATCAGATAAAAATTGAATATGAGTTTCATTGTTCAAATCCATCATTTAAAATATATATATATCGAAATTTGGTCATATTAGAATAGAATATAATCTTATATGGTTTTCGATTGGATTTAATATAATAATATATATTCATTTAATGTCAGCGTCTGGCTATAAACGCATCCGTTTGTATCTGTCAACAAATTATTTATAGCAAAAAAGATTGGCGGAGTATGATCACTTCTTACTAAATGAATTACGTTTTATCATAACATGTGTGTTAATAGTCCTATTTTTCCTATACTTAAAATTACCAATCTACAATTTTTGGTCATTTTTCAAAAATTCTACACGAACTAATATTTAATAAAATAATTTTATGGTATTATATAATTTCACACTTGGACTACATGGCCTTATACATAAGGAGACGTTTCTTTTTCTTTCATCAAGACAACAAATATAAGATTTTCTGAGATAGATCTCTTTAAGTACCTCGGGTCACTTTCGATAAAATGCTTTCATGGAGACCCCATGTAGAATCAGTAATTAAAAAAATAATAAAAATAACGTACTCGTTCGTCTTCTTATGGTAAAAACAGTGGCATTCTTCCTTCTGTTTTGTGCACAATTTCTATACGCTTCCCAGATCTGGGGCTTAATGAATCCTTTACATATAAACAAAATTCATAAGAAAATAAATATCACACTACGGATAATTACAAACTCACCTTGGCTTATTCGTAAGATAAACATACACAATGGTCTAAAAATCCTCCCCCTTAAAGCCTTTATTTAAATTTATGGAGATTATATTATATATAAATATAATCTCCATAAATTTATACCCCAGTGCATGGGTACAGGGCTGCCTGGGGTATGTATCCCTCGAAAAAAGAAGGTCGATTTACTCGGCAAAGCACTTCTTCAAGCTGTTGGTTGGCGCGATTACATAACCCCTTATTGCTGTGCAGGTTGCCTATAGGCGCCACCTCACTACCATCAGGCTCGTTCGCGTGGTGGCACTTTTCGCTGCTTGAAAATGCGAGGACAGGTGCTCTCCGGTTCAAAGGCGGCAGGCTATCCTCTACTTAACCCACTTGGCCCGAATATGTGGATTTAATTTACAGAGTCAAATATGTGTTTCGTTGATACTTTTGTATGAGATTTTATAATTTCATATAACGGACTAACTAATGACGGTTTTTGTTTTTTTTCCTTTTTAACATATAATTACTTTTATCTTTATTTACACATTATTTTCTTTATTTCAATATTTTTTACTTTTTATTTTGTTGTTATTTTATATCTTAAATTTTGTATTTTGTTTTTTTTTCTGACTATTCTATTTGTGTTTTTATGCGTGATTGGCGACCTGCGTTATTCTGTAATGCCAATCACGCATTGTCTTTAAAATAAAATAAATAAATAAATAAATAAATTTACAAATATAAACCCCTCCGTTTCCTCCTTTGCTAACTATGACCTTAAATACTCTCAATCCTTTCATATAATTCTCATACCTAAAATAGTTTTAATTCCTACTAAAAAAAAGAGAAGTAAATAACAAAAATAGTTCAACTCAGACTGTTTGTTAAACATTTTAAAACAATCATCTTCAACATAGCTTTAAACAGTTGAAAAATCATCAATTTAGCAACTCTTAGCTTGCTTCTCTTATTTTTTTCTCTATCTATAAAGTATAAAAGCTACAAATGACTTAATTGCATCTGTGTCTGGTTCATCAATGTTACCTGTGTTAACACATATTTAGATAGATTTTTGTAATTTTTATATTTCCTCTGCTTTTTCACTATTTGCTTTTACTCGTATATAATACTTTATCTTTGCATTTATTTTTCTATATATTAATACTTGTTCTTATTGTGCTTTTTCAAATATTAACACAAATAGCATGTGACTAAATCACGGCTATACAAAAATGTACATACATAGCCATATATTTCCGATCTTCAAATGTGCCAAGTGTTTACGATTTCCTATATTTATTTAATTTTGTCTTGGACGTCTGGATTTCTTCTCCTCAAGTTGGCAGCAATAGGTTACTCCTAAAGTTGGCAGAACTTGATTGCTTTTTGTTAATGGCACTAGATTTTTATTGAAGGCATCACTGGATTTTTTCTCAGGTTGCCAGAACTAGATTTCTCCTGAAGTTGGTTGTCCTGAATTTATTATTTATTTATTTATTTATCATAAT
>JAGXCT010035077.1:40164-71171 GCA_022495035.1 Philopotamus ludificatus
TGGCTGGCAAATGATGATGATGATATATAATAAAAGCAATCTCTTATTTTTTAAAAATCTCTCACTTCTGGAATACATTTACTTTAAGTTCTTTTTATTCAATCATGCAATTTTCTAGCTGTAATAATTATCCGGACGATTAATTATTTTTGTTACTTTACATCTCGATTATATAGAGATAATTATTTTATTTTTATTTGAAATATGAATTAAATTCATACACGAATATGTCAGTAAACCGGATAATCGAGATTATACAGTCAGTTCTGGACTTACGACATAATTCTGTTTCACTACCTTTGTTCCAAGTCGAAAATCATAGGAAACATTGTTTTTAGTATTCATACTTTTTTGCGATTGCATTGATGAGGTTTGTTTTTGTAATAAACATATCCAGGTAGGGTTGAATAGTTTATGTTTTATTTTTTTCATTAATTTCATAATAACATGAAAGTGCTTGCTGAATAAGAGGGCGAATCTTAAATGATATTTTTTTTAAATTTTTGAATCCATAATTTTTTGCCCAATTTTTTTTGGTAGTTCTTTGAGTTTATATAGTTCTATCAAATCCTTTATTTTGTGTAATTCTTTATTCCTTAATCTTAATTAAGTTATGGTTTGTGAGTTCCTCAATCTCTTATACTCCCTTATTTCAAATAAAATTCATATTGTTAATATAAGGTGTTAAGAATTTGTTACTTATGCCATTTGTTAAGTCGATCAAATTACTTTTATTGCATAATAGATGTTGTAATTTTTCTAATTCTTTCTCTATTCCTGAAATTACTTGAGCAGAAGTGTATAATAAAGAACACACTTTAAGGTTAACAATACCCCTTTGATTTATCGGCTGTAGAATGCTTGTGGTATTGGGAGGCAATAAACCACTTGCTGCTTTTATTTATATATCTTTTAAAAATAAATATAATCCGTAGTCAGATAAGAGATAATCGACTGCTTTATCCGAATACTAGTACCATATTTTGACGTATTTTAGAGAATATTCGGATTATTTTGTCTCTTCGTCTAAAGTAAGAATGGCCGTAATTCGAGATCTAATTGTATTGTATTTTAGTATTAATTTCCTATTTTCAGTAAAAAGACTTTTACCTCTAGGATCGATGTAAGTAACAATATTAATTATTTTAATAATTTTATAGTGTCTCAAAGAATAATTTAGTTAGTTCCGAGCGATATCTTTCTATTTCCGAAAAGTAAGAAAAATAAAACAATGACGTTTTGATTCTAAAGAAGAGACAAAATCGTCATATCGAAAAGTGTCTCCTAAAAGTATTGATATCCATTAGATAAGATAAGAGAATGCACTGGAACAAGAAATAATATATTTATTTTTAGGTGAATATAATTAAATTTGATAAATAAATACAAAATATTGAATTTAATGCTATTGGTATTTAGTTTTAATTTAATTTAATTTTTATTGATTACTAGTTTATTATTGAAATGATAAAATAATTGTACGTATATTTATTAAAATACTGTTATATTTTGTAATAATATATATATATTTAGCTAATTTTTACACGATTTTAAAATAAAACGGATCCAAAAGCTTAAATCAATTACTAATTAAACCAACACCCATGAATGTATTATATTTTTTAAATGTATAAATATTTATTATTATTAATTGGTTCCATTTAAAATTATAAATGGCAAAAAATATGATGTATTACGTGTGCTTGTTTCTCACGGAACGGAAAAATATGCAGAAATAAAATGTGCTAAGCTCATGAAAGGAATTCATTCTTCAGTAAAAATTTAGTTGCACGCAACATCCGTGCGAATTGCATTTTATTTGCAACAATTTAAACAATCTAATAAAATACATTGAACTTAAGGTGAACAAAGATAAATAAAAAAAATATTTCATGAATATAAACCATATCTATCACAAAGAGAATTGATAATATATATAGTCTTTCTATATATTTATACATTATGTGTAGAATTGGGCAACGGGAAACCACTGCACTATATATATATAAAAAAAAAAAAAATATAATAATATGTAATCGCTTCACGACTCAATAAAAAAAAATGTGTAGAATTACAGAATTCGTATATTAAATTTTAATATTGATGCAAAATAATTACTAGTTCATTTATATTACCAAACATAAAGCAGTAATAAAATAAGCTTACGGTACATTTAATTAATTTCTAACGGCGATGCATCGTATTGTAATAAACTTAATACTTTTCGAATTTAAATTTAATGAATAAAAACAAATTCGAAAAGGATCACACCCAAATTTTCCGATCCCCAACACATACGTTAACCATTTCCGTGCCACTTATTAAATTATTAAAATTAATCGAGGTCGCCGCATCAAATGCATTTTTGATGTGTCTCGTCAATTTTTCGTCATTCGCTCTACAAACTAGGGTCAAGTAATATGCCCGGCCCCTCATGAATTATTAAACAGTTCACATTTTCGTAAGCAGACCCCTCACATTGTATTTTCGTTTCGAAAACGTTTATCTAAGATCATTATTATTAAATTTATTCACAGTCATCAGACGAAAATTATAGCAACAAATGCAATTTCGCTACAATTATGTCCCAATCTGTTCGGCATCCGTGAGCGGTCGACATAATTCCATTTAAATTTATCCTTAATATTAAACGCTTTTTATTAATCAGCCTATATATACAAAAAAATAACGGCCATTTTGCAAAATTATATATATTAAAAAAAAAATCATGTGAAAATACTTTAGGCTATTTATTTTAAAATATATAATTTAGATATATTATAATAATTTTGTATATAATATATAATATGAGCCCTGATCGATTATACAAAATATTTCGTAAGTGGGTTATATTTTTTTATTTAAAACCAAATAGCTATCGATTGTTAATGGTCCATTAATATATTAGAAAAAAAATAATTAGTAGATATATTAATTAAAAAATTGTTAATAGTAGGTTTGCATTTAATTGCATGTAAGCCTTAGGCATTTATTTATATGTATAGAGCCTTAAACCCCATAGGCTTTTTGGATAATTATTTCTTATTATCAACGAATATATCTAGGTCGATATTAATTAAATACTGCAGACTTGTTTAGACAAATTCTTCCAGAGTAAAAAACAAAATATTTAATTAATTTGAATTTAAAATACGCAAAAGAATCATTATTTATTAATATATATTTTTTTCTGCAAAAGAGTAGCCCCTATTAAAAATAACATACTCTTTTAAAATTATCACATTGAAAATATTGTTTGTTTGGTTTCTGGGTTAAATAGTTTGCTCATCATTTTTCTTTAAATTATCATTTTCCTTTTCAGATACGTCATATATTAGTAAAGAAAAACTGTACAATATTAGTCTTTTTGTAATTTTCCATTGTTACATATGACCTTTCAGAACAAAAAAAGTTTTTTAATACCTCTTTCGTAATATTTTACCGTTTTTTTTATTATTAAAATATGATTCAGAGTGATTTCAGATTTGTTCAATATTATAATTTTTATTATCTCAAAGGGAATGCAATATTAACTTTAAAAGGTTTAATAGTCCGAACGTGCAAGAAGTTGGTAGAACTTCTAAATGTAGATCTCTTATTTTGTGAAGTCTTGTTTTTTCGTGCTGGAGAATTAATTTTAAATTATACCATCGCTTTTTTTTAAACATTACTTCTATTAATATTATTATTTAGGCCCATTGCACTTCTGCTATAACTGTCTGTAAACACAAAAAAGAACATTTAACAGCCAATGATAGCTCAGGGGTACCCGATTCGATGAAAGTCATTGTTTTTATCTTTAGATTGACGTAGAAGACTCACTTCATAATCATAGACCCAACGGCTTTATTCACCTTTCTCCATTTTATACTGTCCGTTATGTCACTCCATCCTCCAGTAAGTTTCAATGCGTCCTTCTGTACACAGTCTAAGCCCTCGGTCTTGGTCTTTCTTTCCTCCGGGGACAGAAAGGGTTGTTAACCATAAGATTTTTCGTTGGCTAGATTTCCCGCATCCTTAATATGTGACCAGCCCACCGGAATCTAGTCACTCTGACTGGTATATCCTTGTATAGTCGGTAGAGCACCTCGTTGTTTTGGATTCGCCATTCCACGTCGTCGAATAAGGCTTCAGATATTCGTCTCAGAATCCTCTTCTCCAGAATATCACGTGTCGCTCATTTTGTTTTGACATTCAGACCCGTATCTTAGAACTTGTCTCTAGTCTTCTTTGAGAGGAATCTCGATCGTAGATGCTGTTGAAGTCCAAAGTAGCACCGTTTTGCCAGTATGGATCTACTTCGTACTTCCAAATTGGTTTCATTGTTATTTGTAATAAATGAGCCTAGATATGAGAAAACCTGGACGCTCTCAAAGCTGTACTCTTCAACTCTCGAGTGGTCTAAGGATTCGCCATTGGGATATGGGCATGTATTTTGTCTTGCTCTCAATAATTCCCAATCCGATGACAATTCCAACTCTTATGGTTCACTGGCATGCATCCTTGAGAGCCGACTGAGATCTGGCCACAATGTCTATGTGTGAGTCTCTTATTACACCTTCGAGTGCTATGTTAAAAAACAAACACGATAGAGCATCACCCTGTCTCAAACCGCGGTATGTCTCAAAGAAGACAGACCCACTTCACATCCCTAAAATTCTTTTTTTAGAAACAGATCGAAAGACAATAGAAATAAACAGATCTTCTCGAGTTTTTCCGTGTCTAAAAAATATCCTTCACCGTCAACAAACAAGGTCTAGTGAGAATTACATAATTGTTTTAGAGAGACCTGAAACCATCAATGATTTTAAAGTGTAATCATCGATTTTGAGAGGTTTCCCTAATTTTGGTTTTTCTCTCTATTCTTTTTTACCAGTTTTAAGGTTGAGATACCATCTATAACACTCTCGAGAATTCAGGATTTATTATTTTATTTATTGATTTAAGTGACCTTCTATACCTTAGGCGGGTCTTTGCCACCTGGAGGAAACTACGCGTATAATATCTAGCAGAGACACGTCCGTCCCAACCTTGATTCCAGGACTGTGACGGTCGTCCTCCATGTTATATTGGCTCTTCAGATACGGGCCAGGTCGCCAGCCATAAGCCCGGGAGTTGAGTTTTCAACGCGCGGATTGTAACAATAATAATCAGATGAGGCTAGTGCTAATTCGTATTTAATTCAAGGTCTGATCGGGTGCTACGAGCGCCTCCTGTAGCACACAAGTCACCGAATTGGCCTGGATAGCGGCCTGGCTCTCCATAGCTCCGTAGAATCTATGAAACTAAGATTGTACCCAACTGCCATCGCCGCCATATCCGATTCCGACAATCGACAAGACTTGACTCCTGAAGATGTCTCCATAAATATCTCAAATGATCTCACAATAGCTCTCATCATTTGATTTCAATCCCTCATAAAATAAAAAGCCATAGAATACCCCAAATTCTGGCATTTTGCATTATTGACAAGCTGATTTCGAATTTACTTAGATAAGATTTTCAGTCATTATGAATTTATCAAATTAATATTAGCCAAATGTTGTCATTTTTTTTTTTTTATCTTTTAGATAGGCGAAAAGTCTTTCGTTTAGTAAATACAGAGACTAAGGCATCATATTAGTGTTATTTTCGCTATTTTTTTCCACAATTTTGGCCAACCAAAATGAAATCAATGTCAAAATAGGTCAAAGATAAATGTACTGAAACAACAATTATTAATAAACGAATTAAAAAATAGAAAGGAAATAGATAATTATTAAATCGACTGATTTAGTATGTCTTCTATTGAATATAATAACATCATCTTTTTTAGAGAGTGATTATCTAGTGGTGAAGATTTAATTAATCTCTTTATTTTAATTTCATTAAATATTTGTGTTGAAATGCATTTTTATTGCACAAAAAATTAGAGCGCGGCTATGTTTAAACCATTTTCCGAATTTTTCGCTAATGCGCGTGACCGAATATTCTAAAAATTCTCCCATAAAACCCAATTTGGCATGGCAACATAACGAAATGCAAATTACTTCATTACCCATCATAACATATTATAATTCGTGTGGCCAAATCATATGGGTCAAACACGATCCCATACGCTCGATTGTCCATTCGGTTGCATTCCGACACAAAAACCATATCCCATTCAATTTCCCATAGAGAATTTGATCCGGCAAACCATACTGGCACCGAAAACCGTCAGGTACGTGTCACTTTTTTTAAAAATACCATTCGGCCATAGCCCAACTCTATTATTATATAAACATCACACGGGCAAATATATGCAATTACACTGCGGCCCCGAGGCGAGCTGAGCCAGCTAACACAGCTAGCCGTGACGTCACACGTAGCTAAACTGTAGCAAATCAATTTTTGAATCTGGCCGCATAAAACTTAGAACCGAGACAGTTTGACAGACTGATGGAGCCATTGTTTGTGTATCGAAATCTAAACGTTATGTCTCAATTCGATAGTGCATAATTACGGTAGCCTATTGCGCCATATGCAGGTCATGTCGAAGGACGCACTATGGCAGTTTTATGGGATAAATGTACATATAATATATTCAAACGGTTGCACAATTGCGGTGTACGATTTATAATGGCATTTTTGTTATGTAGGTTTATCGGAATTCGTGGGTATATGAAATCAGCGGGCAATAATAGATTTCTGGATGGGTCAGCTCGAATATGGATGGTATTCATGATCTGAAGTATTTGAATTATTCGACCGTTCATCGTTAAAGACTAGTGGTTCAATTAAATCTGAATCTATTACATATATATTAGTGCTATTAAATGCAACCTATCTGCTTATATATTAAAGTAGTAGGGTAATTATTAAAAAAATGCTACTTACTTACTTGAATTTAACTATATTTTTAATGAATCTTACGATGTGTGGTAAAGACGTCCCAACTGACATAGCCCCAAGATACCTGGGGTGAAACTAGACAGAACCCTGTCGCCCGCCAACACCCAGCCGTATAGCCAAACTCAAACCCGAGTAAAACATTGCTTGTCGGGAAACTCACCGGGACATCGGGGTTGCAGAATGCCGAGGTTCTACGCATATCCGCTCTCTGGCTTATAGCGTAGCTGAATACTGCGCTCCAGTATGGCGACAGAGCACACACCGAAAAGGCGTTGACACGAAGCTAAACCATACGGCGCGATAACAGGCCTAATGCGTCCGACACCAGTTCCACATACCCGTAATCTCCCTACATTGAGCCGCCAGAAACTCCTCAGAAGGAGCCGCTGCTTCCCACCGCCTCTGGAATCGCATAACCCAAATGCCACACCTACCAATCCATGAAGACTCACAAATCTTCCATCATTGCGGTTAAAACAAGAAACCGCCGTGGACAGACCGCGGAGAAGATGACTCACTCTAAATCTGATGGATGGAAGAATGGAGTGAGAGGAGTGGACGCGAACGCATTCCCCGACCCCACAGGAGCCGAGCGGTTTGACCTCCCCAAGCAAAAATGTGGGTAACTTCTAAACCGTGCCCGCACAGGTCACGGCAGGACAGCGGAAACCCCAAATGGGGTGCGCAGAGTCCCACATGTGAGTGCGGAGCGATCCAGTCCACCAAGCACATAGTAGAGGAGTGTCAACTTCACTCTTTCCCCGGTGGCCTAGCCGCGTTAAATACCCTTAGCCCGAATGCACTACAATGGCTGGCGTCCGCGCCGCTATAGGCCTCCCGCACGTGAACATGATCATCATCTAACTTGACCAACGCATCATTACACCCCGATATCCTGCCATCCCATCACCTCCTAATTACTATTTTCACAATTACTATTACTATTACTATTATTTTCATTATTATTATTATTATTATTATTATTATTATTATTATTATAGATTATTGTCATTATTATTATTATTGTTTATTATTATATGACTGTTTGATTATAAATAAAACCATGTATTCTGTATTCATACGACAAATAAATAAATAAACTCTATTTTTTTAATTTATCAACTAAATATTTTTTATAATTAAGGGCAGAGAATTTTCAGACTGGCTAAGAAAAAAGTAAATTTTTCAGACCATTGCATATGAAAACTATAAATAAGTATATTTTTTATTAAATATAAAAAACAGACTATCAAGATCAATTTTTAACAGTAATAATGTGAAATTTTCCGACTGGAAAATTTACGTAAACTCTATTTTTGCATCAAAAATAAATCCATATGAATAAAAATGTTAAAAATTGTACTTGGCTTTTATTATGTATAACAAAGAACATAATTACGATTTTCTGAATTTAATAAAATATAGGGCCCAATTGCACCTTGATAAATACTCAACAAAACAGTGCAAAAATCTGTACATGTTGATGTACACATTTTTTTGTGTGCATAAATAAATCTGGTCTCTAACGGATTTCTCACCACAGAGCCAGATACCCTAGGAAGGAAAACCCTAATCTGTTGACCAATAATTGGTCTAGTCTCGATACTTTCGCTCCTCTTCGTTCTTTTTAGGGGACCCCTCTCTGAGGAGGTCTTTCCTATGATGAAAGGATTGCTATTGCGCGACAGGGCTAATAATCACTTGCGACCGGCTGCTTAAAACTAGTTTTGGGCAGATGTGCATATGTATGCCTGTGTATATCTATATAGGTGTGTGTGTGTGTGTGTGTGATCGCTTGCTACTTATCACTCGTGACTCGTTCTATGCAGATAACGCCTTAGAGAAGAGAACAAACGAATACCGAGACAAACCCCCTCCTACTTGCCTTGACACAGTCGAGAGGGTAAAATCCGACACCAACATGGTAGAAGATGTACGTCCAATGCCAGCAATGGCCAAGAGAGGGAAACTCTTTAAAAAAAACCGCATACCAAGATGGCTTGGGTCCCCGCGGTATGGACACGAAAGGGAAGCCCTCACGTCATGTGTGAAACTCAGGTTCCTTTGGCCTCGACTACCATGCGAGAGTTTTTGGTAAGGGTCCATGCCCTCAGCAAGTGAGAGCCTTGTGACTGGCAAATGATGATGATGATGAGATGAATGTATTGACTAAAAGAACTATGTAGTTGTGTAAAATGATATGAACTACGGTTTTACTTCATCTAGTTTAACCTAGCCGTGCCGATAGGATCTATTTGGTACTCTAATTTTTGATTTTTCTCGAATAAATCATTTAATATAAATCCTATGTCATAAACTTTTGTATTAGTCTAAAAAGCTTAAAGAATGAATATTGATATATATTATTATTATTTATTGCTCTTTATTGTTTGCAATTATGAAACAAAAATAAAAAAAAAACAACAATAATCGCTTCTTTTGCCACGAAAGCGATGATTTTCTTGCTCGCATTCAGTACGAGGTGCTAAGTACGAGAGACACGTACTAGTGACACGTGCCGCGAGAAGTCAGTAGGCGGCGTGTACTCAGAGTGAATATTTTTTTTTTATTATTTAATTATACAAATTTCTGTTCATGTTATAAATCGATTATCATCACATTAATATATCATATATTTATTCTCTATATTTCTTGTCGATTTCAGCATTCAGATAACAATTTTTGATAGTTATTTTATAATTTCAGCTCATGCCTTAATTTTATTAGGATTTGAGGATTATGGATTATTCTTAAACTAATGCTATTTTCTTTTTATATAATATGTCAGACTAAAATTTGCAGGAAATAAAAGCTTAAAATCTGGTATTTATGTAATTAAATTAAACGGGATTCTTGAAAACGTGATTTACACTGATTTTTAGAAAAAAATTGAAATTATATTTATATATGGATAAATTTAATCCATAACAATTATATTATAGGTTGTATATATTAATTTGCATTTAATTATTGTTACTATTTAGCAAAGGAATGGATTAGTATTTTAATATAAACATATTTGATGCGAATAAAATAATATATATATTTTTAATCGCACTTTACGAAAAGCATATAAATAAGCTTTTCGTAAAATAATATTAAAAAAAACTTAATAAAGCCCACAATGATATATGTAAATCATTATTATTATCTTCAGTAAATCGAAGTACCGTATTGTGAGATTAAAGGTTTTATTCATAAATGAAGTACAGGGAAAATAATTAAATATTCTATTTTGTACTGTTAAATAGTCGGCATTAATTCAAATTGCTATTTAAAATATAGAATTCGTATTTTATTTACAACAGTAATAAGCTTAGATTACGCTATTAACATTTGAACACACAATACTGTTATTTATTATTGAAACTATGTGTTTTAAAATTCATGTAATGGGAAGGTATTAACATAACAGATAGTGTCTGCAAATGTCGCTATTCAATGTTAGCAATAATTTTCACTAGATATTATTGTAATGGCAACACGTTTTCCCGCATTAAATTTCATAACATGTGATAGAGAAAATATAATATACAGAGAAACGCATGAGAATTACATGGGATTATATAATACTTTGCATTTTAATAGGTGTTCGTTTGAGATAATATACATTTCCTTTGTAACCGACGATATTTTTTCGTGAAACTTTCATCTGATATCCCAGTTAAGAGCGTTTTAATACATTGTCACAGTGTAACGGTTGTAGTATCAATTGATTTCATTGTTAGCGTCGATGACAACACACTTTCTCCGGCTGTCATAAAAAATCATCACGATTATTTAGAAGAAGAAAAAAAATATGAACAAAAAAATGAAGACGTGACGATGGATATCGGACCGGATCGTTTCTTCGGTTGACCACAATTAGCAGATCTACTTTGCTGGTCTACTAAATCCGTGGTGTACTCGCTTCTTCTCGCCAACACCGCAAATAGGAGCACGTACCAATAAACAATAAGCGATTCTTGTTTATCCGCCGGTCTATACTTAACATTGCTCGCCTTTCACTTTTTCGGACCATAATCGGTGCAGTGTAGTCGAACCGTGCGGAAAAGATGATCGCCATAAATCGGACCTTATCCATTTATTTTATATGGAATCCTTTTGGTGTTCCAATTTGCCAGGCTTATAATGGCGCTGTGGCGTATGGAATTATGGTCATCCATTAATTTATAGAGATCCCGCACAGTTGTTTGAATAATGCAGGGGTTTTCGTCTAATGGAGGCCATGATACCCAATTTTCAGAATTAATGCATAGTAAATTAATTAGAGCAGTGTTACTTTGCCATGTGTTGTGAGTCATAACCGAGTTGGGCTTAAATTTCGTTTCGGATGAACTGTTTTAATGCAATATCTCGAAACTCGATGGCCACGTAAACTGTATTATTAGAGATATATATTGTTCAAAATAAAAAAAATATTAAAATATTAATCGTTGCTGCTAATTATAAAATAGTATTAGAAAATCTTTAGTTAAAATTATCTACATATATATTAAATTTAATATAAAATGTTAAAACCGTTTTTTGGTGTCATCTCATCTGGGAAAATATATAATATATTAATAAATAATCAATAATTAAACTAGTCGTGCCGATATTTGGTAATTCAAGTTCTTGATTTTTCTCGAATAACTCTTTTAATATAAATCCTACGTATTGCAAATTTTTTGTGTTAGTCTAAAACAGTCTAAAGAATAAATATTTTAAATAATCATTGTTATTTATTTTTGGCAATTGCGGAAAAAATAAAAACAACTCTATTTGCTTATGTTGGCACGATCGCGATGTTTTTCTCGCTCGCATCCGATACGATATACCGAGTGCGATTGATACGTGCTGCAAGAGCTCAGTCTGCAAAGGGTCATTTACGCGTCATTATTAGTTAAAAATACAATCCAATATTGAACTAATTTTAATAGTATTGACTGATATTTAAAAATTAAGATAATTAATTTAGTTTATTGCAGGATAGCAGAAGATAACAATTTAATCCGGTTTATACTTATTAAATGTATAATATTTTTTAAATAAAACCCTTAAAAATATCTATGCACACAAATAAACATCAAAAATTCAATATGTTTTTAAAAACTAGGAGTCGTTTTATAAGATATGATTATTCTCATATCTATATCATGCACAGCCCTATTGTAGAGGCCTGGATTCAGCCAACACCCTTCTCCATTTTATCCGGTCTGCCACTCTCTATCTTCGGGTAAGTTTCAATAACGCAATATCCCTCTTTACAAAATCCAACCAACCCAGCCTTGGTCTTCTTTTCCTCCGGCGATAGGAAGGCTTGGTAACCATAAGCCTGTTCGGTGGCTGAAAGTTCCACATACTTGACACGTGACTGGCCCGCTGGAACCTTAGGATGACCAGTTGTCGCTCATCTTGCTTTGTCAAAACCCAACATTCAGATATGTAAACCCAATATTCAGTATGTTGGTACAGCCCTGGCGAGGGTCTTGTAGAGCTTGACGTTGGTATTCTTCGAGAGGAATCTCGACCGTATATACTTTTAAAGTCCTTCTTCGTACTTCCAAATCGGTTTCATTGTTATTTGTAATAAATGAGCCGAGATATTTGAATTTCTGGACGGCCTCGAAGCTATACTATCCAACCCTCAGAGGTTCAAGGATTCGCCCTTGGCACATGGGCATGCATTATGTTTTAGAATCGTTCATTCTTGGTTCTATGCCAATTGCCGCTCTTATTATTTGTTGGAATGCATCCTTAAGTGTAGCTCGAGATATGGCTACAATGTCTATATAGTCCGCATTGGCAAGAAGCTGCACCGATATATTAAGAATGGTGCCAGTTGTTTCCACCATACCTATATCAACTATATATTTTTCCACAAGGTAATATCATAATATGTGTTTATCATGTAATAGGAAACTAGTATATAAAAATGACTGATCTATATATCGTCATCATTTTCCAGCCTCAAGGCTCTCAATCGCTGTGGGCATGGGGCTTATCAAACTCTCGAATGGCAGTCGAGGCCAAAGGAACCTGAGTTTCACACGTGACGCAGAGGGCTCCTTTTGTGTCTTCATTCCGCGATCCGCAATGTCTTGGTATGCGGTTTTTGTAAAGATTTTGCCTCGGCCATTGCCATTGGACGTACATCTTCTACCTTGTTGGTATCGGATTTTACTCTCTCGACTGTGTGGGTTTGTCTCGGTATTCGTTTTTCCTCTTCTCTAAGGCGTTATCTGATTATAACGAGTCACAAGTGATTATTAACTCTGTCGAGCAATAGAAATCCTTTCATCATGGGAAAAACCTTCTTAGAGAGGAGTCTCCTAGAAAGTAGGAAGAGGAGCGAAAGTATCGAGACTAGACCAATTAGGGTTTTCCTTCCCAGGGCATACCAACTATGTGGTGAGAAATCCGTTTGATACCATACATTATTATTAGCAATCATTTTCTATAAATGATTTTTTTTATTTTTCTTCTAATGATATGAATATTGGCGCTATCTTTTTTTGCAATATTGCACGCATCTCTGCTCTATTCTAATTTCGACCAACAAATTATCGCGAATCGAATGCATTTCTCGATCTGTGATACAGCACCAGCAATGCCGAAGCAACTGGAGTGTAACTGTAGAGCGTGTGTTGTGAACTGGGTAATGTTTGTCTATGGCGAATAAAAAAAATGGAGTTGCCCCGTTCACCACGTTGCCCATATACCCAAATACTGAACGGTGAGAAAACGCGATGATGTATTGCCACCGTAATTTGCATGTTGGTTCTCTTTATCTACCGGGTAGAAACGCATCTCCGCATATTCGGCATGAAAAATAGAAGAAGGCGTGGAGAGGAAAACGAGCGGTTAACGGTTAACGCTAACCGTGAAGTTAGCGCGTTAACTGCCTCGTGTATTAAATTGAATATTTGATAAAGCGTGAAACGATTGCTTCCTCTTCTTGTAATGAGATTGCTCTAATATCGCATGCTTTTTTTCTTCGGTATGCATATAATTCATTCTGCATTGTGCCGACAATAATATTTCGATATTTTAATTTCACGTGGCTTTTCTGGAATGATTAATTATGCATGGATGTTAGCGTTGTGGATTTCGAAAATATTCAATTGATTTTTTTTACGGCAGATGAAATATTATTAATGGCATTGGCATCGTATGCAGATAATTTGCAATATTTTTTGCATAATTGGTAGTGATCCAAATAATTTGAATATACAATCTTTTTTAAAATATGCTGTGGGTTTTTAGACGCTTTCATCTATTGTGGGGTTCGAACTATTTAATCTTATTTTTTTATTAGTTCTTGGTTCGATTTACTCGAAAACGGTAAACCTATTCCAGTTCCGCGATTTTAGTCCCACGAGATCCTACTGTACATATCCGATCTACTGCAGTATGGCAAAGGTTTTTTGTCTATTTACTCAGCCTTTGTCACTTGATGTAATAACATATTTGGAGAAATCAGTAGCTTAATTAGCTCGTATATTTCTTCTTCTCTATCCTAGTATTCAAAATTGTGAGGCTATGACAACTCTGCCCCTTTATTCAAAAAATAAATTAAATAGTATATTATATTAGTAGTTCAGATACGTTTTATACAAAGATGAGTGAACTAAAAGGGTGAAAGTAAATTTTAGAGACGTTCTGAGGAGTCTGATACTATTTCAGGCTACACAGTAATGGTTCTTAAAATTTACTTAGGCAAAAAAGATTAATTTCTTAGATCAGATAATATATAAAATACTATTTTAATTAATTACATCACCATAAGTTTTTGTGTATATAAAAATATTGTGTTAGATTTAGTGAAAATTAAAACATTTTATAATGAAGAAATGAATCTACTCGACTAAACGACTAAAAATTCTCGCAAAATTGCAGCATCGGTGCATCCAATAGTACCTGAGTATCTACCGCATAAAATAAATCTTTTTTTTTGTTTATAAATGCAGGATAACTTATAATAAAAAATACCAAAACCGACACAGCTGCAAAACTTTGAGATATTCTAAGGATTTAGTTGAAAAATATACCTGAGTAGATTTTAATGATTTTAATGAACATACTGTAATTTAAGAATATAACAAGTCGATGATTCTGTTATTGTTAAGCTGTTGATTTTATTATCATTTTTATGGGATTAAATATCCAACAAAACCATTTTCTTTTAAAGATAGCCGCTTTATAAAGCTTTTCAAAAAGGTCATTGTAGAATAAGGTTTCATATAGGAGGATTCCTCTCTGTACGTTAAGTAATTCCGATTTAAAATCTTGCTCCTTAGGCATAAATTCCTTGTTCAATTTCGTGGATTTTTTTCACCGAGAAATTATATATTACTATATTTTTTAAATTATTAAACGTAGTCTATTATTCAAGGTTTCATTATTAAACATATATAGAGTATTGGGAGCTATATAAATCTATTTGTAACATTTTTTTTAATATTATCTTAGACTCTAAGATATTCTCTTAAACTTAGAGATTGCTTGGTATTAAGATTTTTTTGTTTTCGTAATAGAAATGAATAAAATACTTAATATTTATTGATAAAAATATATACTTGTTAAATAATTTTCCAGTTGGCGATGTATGGCACGAAAAGTAATTTTCCAGCACAATAACCCAGTATTTTTGTCTTGACATTTTTAATGTATTTTCTTGTTCGTTTCCCCGTCGCTCCTCCATTGACATACAACCGGAAACTTTGCTCGGCGTATCTTTTAAATGTTTCGTTTATTCGTCTTCTTTGCCGGGCTCACGCTTTTCTATTAAAGTCCAACAATGAGAGTGTACACACCGGAGCTTAATGAAAACTCGGCAGAATGAAGATGTCATGTCGACTCCGAATGAAAGAATAATAAAAGCACAAAGTTGTCCTCTTAATCCAGATGGCGGAGCACTGGCTCCTTTGACTGCAGCCAGAGAAGCATCACCGCCGGCGCGCGAGCTCTTCAAACATTTTCATGGCGTTTTCAGTTTTCGCGATGAAAAAAGTATATGAAAACAAGCGCTCTCGTGTCTGCCGTATAAAATTTTTAGTATCTAATTTTCGCAGAATATAATAATCCTGCGGTGAAAGTATGTTCTATGGCTCACTTTGCAAAATTCAGCGATTGCGAAATGATCTTTTTTAATGCTCTAGTCATAAAGCTGTTAATTCAACGGTCGTAATGCTCGGCTGACAATAAAAAAGCTCGTTTTGCCAAAGTGGCCAATAAAAATTTCTAAATCCGCTTCAAACAGTACGCATCTCTCGAGATAGTGGACATTTTAATTTTTATTTAATCGCTTTATGGGTCATTCCGACTCGAAATTTTTATTTTCTCATTATATTATATATCTGTCTGATTTTCGAATTTCGCAAAAGGCGAATTTGCGCAAGCGCACCAAATGATTATAATATTAACATTTTTTTTAGTCGGACGTCGATGCGATCCGCAGTTTCAACACCTGTTGTATAATCTGCGCTAATTGTCGATGGCCGCAACAAAGGCGTCTCCATGGATTCCCATTCTCATACCGCGGACAATGCGGGGCCGCAGCTCACAATTAAACTGTTGCAACAGGGGCCTATACCTAATAGATAATTACAATGGCTTTTTGATCGGCTATCTGAGAATTTGCTATGCAAATCCCATGCCGGTAGCCGGAGCGGAGTTGTGTACTTGTCGCTGCAGCCAGCCATGCGTTTGTTTTCGGATTTAATTCAATCAGGTGTTATCTTGATTGTGTAAAAGTAGCGTGAAGATGGATGTGATGGTTTTTAAGTCTATTAAGACGCATTATTATCTGTGTTGAAAGGTACCATCCGCTTATTATTATGGATTTAACAAGACAGATCGAACAGAAAATAAACAAATCTCAATATCCGACACAGAGAAAAATAAATATACATATTAAAGGGTTTTAAATTATAAAAAAATAACATTCCTCGAGGACTCAGGAGGAGATTTAAATGATGTATTCTAATATTTATAGTTATATAAGTTAGATAATAACCAGAGCGGCTCGTCCATATAAACTGCGAAAGCTATAGCACCCCCAAGCAAATCGAGGAAATATATATTTTTATAGTTATGTGTGTGTGGTCGCTCGCTACTTGTCACTCGTGCGGTCAATCTGAGGCGAGACATCGCCGAGTGCGCGTGTCTTTTACGCGTCATATTGATTAGTTAAAAAATCAAAAATATCGACCAAATTATGAAGCATGTCATGAATAATCCAATTTAAAAAAAAATCATCAATATCTGACTTGAAATGCCTAAGGTCTGTGATAGACCCCTACTCGGACGACTCGTTTCTTATCGAGAGGGCTAGAGAGCTGTAAGATTCATTTAAGTTGAATCAACAGTTATACTTGCATATAATAGAACCTTAAACTTCTTCTTTAGGTGTTTTGTCCATTTTCGTACGTAAGCGTAAGTTTGGCGAGCTGAAACAATTCTGAAATTCCCAAAACGGTCCAAATTGCAAATGTTGCAGAGCAACGACAGATTATTACTTCACAACCATCGTTTACATTATATTTTTCTCTATTATGGTGGTCCTCAGAAGCTCCTACTCATTGTGAAGAAAACTCTAAGCGTAAGCTCAATAAAAAAATAATATCGAAATTATTTTTTGTGACTGCAAGACATAAGTTAATCGAGTTAAGATGTGTTCTCCACGTTTTGCAAAATTTTCAGATTCCAAAAGCAAGCTATTAGGAGCAACTAGAGATCCAGCTGTCACCAATCTGGGTCTCAACGTTAAGTAGAATATCTATACAGATTTATTTAAGCAATAAAAATATATAGACGAAAATTTAAACGTCTGTTCCAAATTTCAGAGAATATTCACAAAATATGTCACAATTTGTAGCTATTCCCAGTATTTTTATTTAAAAAAAAAACATAAACACATCGAATGCTTCTGTATTTTTGTGGAGTTTGCTATGTAAATACAGTTCGGGACACATCGAGAATGCTTAATGTTATTTCAACTGCATTGTCGGGCGAGCAAACTGAAATGCATTTGATTTCAAATAAACAATTTGGTTTCCGAATAGAATACATAAATATAAACACGACGGCCAGACGGGGCCCAGGTATGCGTGGAAACATTTAAATTAATTCTAATAAATTGACTGTGACGTTTATTTTAAAAAACTAATTTCGTGTTGTGTTGTGCGGATGTCGGCCAAAATTCTTGACCCATTGAACTATGAATAAATCCGAAATCCAGGTAAAGGGTCCGCGATTCTCGACCGCACATTACTTACCATGTTTATGGTAATGGACTCTGTCATGGTCGTGATATCTACTGCGAAATATTTAGATCTGTTCCGAGAAAATATAATAACAACAGAGGTCGAAAAGATTAAGCGTTTTCCTTAATGTGGCGAATCGCCAGCTAATAAATGAGCCGACATTAATACTTTTCGCATGGAAGGTTACGCATTTTATTTAGTTATTTTTTTATATGCCATATATCCAAGTATAGAACGTTGCAAAATAATTATATTATTTTAAAAATATTTTAAAGCATATTTTTATATAAAAAATTAGAAGAAAACACCTTAATTATACAGTTTATTTATTCCTCAATATTCACATTACCAAAACATAAAAAAATACAAGAAAATTGCATTTTCTACTTAATACCCATCACATTCTCACAGTCATTACAGCCAAAGAAAAATAATAATTTTAATTAATTAAGACTCTATCAAAATTTAAAAAATCAATTTTGCATATTTTCTTTTAGATTTAACCAATCAGCTACTCTGATAAAAAAAATTTGACGAATTTGTTAAAAAAAATATATAATATGCTTAAGTGAATAAGAAATTTCTATAATGTTGTATTTAAATTCTCATTTAATCATTTTTTTTAACTAAAAATAGAAAAAATGGTCCATTAAATTTGGAACAAAATGTCAAATCATTCGTGTGACCATCGTCAATGGAACGTATTTTTGGAATACTTTGCCGAAAATCTTTGCTATTTGCACTAAAATAAAATATGCTTTAAATGTGATCATTTCTAATTATTTATAACAATAATTGTGCATATAAATTCAATATAATCTCCTTATTATTGAATACATCTGTTTTGTCTAAAGCTTACCGCATTCTTTTAAGCAAACCAATGGCGTTACCCGATGGGGTCAATTTAGTATAAAATGAATATATGAAAATAGACCCCAAGCATTTAAAGTGAAGATATTAAAGAATTCTTCATTGATTTATTTAAAAATTGATTATTTTAAGAATAAAAATTGTTTTCAATGATATATATTAATATAAAAATTTAAAATATCGACCAAATTTTGCGCGTAAATTATGCGCACACGGCGATGTTTCGTCGCAGACTGAGGCACGTCGCTGTCTCAAAGCTCGCCCCACATATGTCACGGTTTCTCTCGCACTTGCTCGATGTTTTTTCTCTCTCGCATCAGGCACTTGTTGCATATTGTTGTTTTTATATTTTTTTTCCAATTGCGAACAATAAACGACATTGTTTATTTATAATATTGATTCTTTAGAATTTTTTAAATAAATACAAAAAGTTTGAGACATGTAGAATTTATATTTAAAGAGTTATTCGAGAAAAATCAAAAACTTGGGGTCCATAATAGGTCCCCATTAGAACGGATAGGTTAAAAGATCAAAGGATAAAACCTCCTTTTCTTGAACTGAAGACAATTGAAGACATATTATTACAACTTTGGATTGACCGTAAGTATTTTATTAAGTTTCAATCGGTGTTTAACTTCTAATATTTGTATTTATCGGGTAAAAGAAATATCGTAATTTATTTTTTATTATTCGCGTATATTTGATAATATTTTTTTATAACTAAATTCATATACAAATTTGAACAAATATTTAAAGAATTTCAATTTTTTTAATCAGAATTTTTCAGACCGACGGTCTTTATTTCACAATAAATTGACATGAAACCACTGTACTATATATTTCCATGAAAATCATGTTCATGGTCCTCTATAAAAGGAGATATGAGGGAAAGTGGATTGATAGTCTATATAAAAAAGTAATAATTACAGTAATAATATCTAATAGCTTAACGACTTATAAATTTAGGATTTATTTTAACAGATTCCTTCATTTATACGCAATTTTATAAAAAATGAAACGAATTATTTACGATTCAATTAGGAATTCCTTCCAAAAATCATATATAGATCTGAGATGGATTTAAAAAAATAAAAATATGCAAATCTTTTCGCGATAAACTATATTCTAACTTGTGAAAAAATTACACGATTTCAATTTCCACGGTGAATAAATTTTCATGTGAGCCGAATTTAAAAAAAATGATATTGTGTGTCAGTACCAAATTCCATTTTAATTCGATTTTTTATCACAATTATCATTAACGATAACTTTCTAAGGCTTTCACCTTCCTTGGATCACGTAATTCGAATTAAGAAACATCATCAAATTTCGATACAAAAACACATCAAGTTGTCACTCATCAATCTTGCATCGGCGCTCACGAAAGCGGGTCCAAACAATGCAATATATAATTTGCAATGTGATATACGCGAAACGGTATGCAAATATAATTACGCCGATCGGCGCACTCTATAATTTGCAAATCTCGTTAAAAGGTCACGTCTATCTGCACCTCCATTATACTATGAGGATGTTGGGCAACCGCGAGAAACGCTAAACAAAAATCGACAGTATCCAAAATCGAAATTGCGCAAAACAAACATCGATGGTGGCGATAATCGCCGGGGCTATCGGCGGAAGTTGCGTGATGGATAGCTTTGCAGCGGCTTCCAAAGGAACTTGTCAAATGTTGGTTGCGCCACTGGACCACTTGCTCCACTTTCGCTGCCGTGTGACGTAACACCCCACCATCTTATGAAAGGCATCTCAATTGGCGCTGCTTTTCTGCAGAGAATCTCTGCGGCGGTTTGCTCTTTGGCCACTCTGCCACATTTGATGGCCAGCGATTGATTGTCGGCGGGCCGAGTGAAAACAAGATCACGTCTTCGCACATTGTTAACGGCTCGTAAAAAAATATTCGAGCGATATGTGTGCGGTTGGAGATTTGTCGGACATTGTTACGAAATTTTGAGTTACGACACGGTGTTTGGATGTATGAAAGTCGTCTAGAACGAATAGCTAATTTTTTTCTAAGTGAAACCGAATATCGGTTACAGAATCATATGACACAATTAGTCGAAATTTGATTCTACAATTTATCCTCAGCCAATTACCATCTTACTTATGACCTACATATTATATTTTGTATAAAAGGCTAACAAATAGACATGACTCTCGTAAAACATGGTTATATGGTTCTAGGAAAACATCTTGCAATGTAAATCACTTTCACTTGTAATCATATTTATTATACTCTGCGCCAGGTTCCATATTAGGTTTTATTGCTGTAAAATTCTTCAATATTTTGGGATTTTTTATCCTTAAATCCTTTGCGGTCCATAAAAAGAAATAAAAAATTTCCATCAGGTCCACAGAACCACAGACTAAAACAATACATCCATGTTTTTTTTAACTATATTTATGTTGAGGTATAAGAAATGACCCTTTTGTCCAGTCTTTGCTTTCTATCGCCAGTAGAAACCAGTCCAGTTTTTATAGTTTGAGCCCGAAAATCACCAAACTTAACTATAATTCTTCTCGGAATTTGATATGTGATGTTGCTTTTCTTCCTTCTTGAATTGCACGCTGTTGATACAGATTATAAGAATTGATGATGGACGTCTTCATCCCCCGGAAAAAAAGCTTTCCCTACCATTTGAGGGTTTTCCTCATGAAGCTATATGATGTTGCATATTGATCTGCCTGCAACATCACCATTTGTATCCTTCTCAGGTAGAAAGTTACACATTCCAATGCTCATAAAAACCATTTAATCCTCATCCCAGTATGCCGCTACATTAAATACAAGTTAGAAAAAAATATGTTTGCTTGTATTTTTACAATAAACTGATGAAGAAAAAATTTCGAATGACATTCGACGTAGGATCAGAAAGAGTTAACCTAGCTGTCCCTATTTGGGGACCTCAAGATTTTTCTCGAATGAATATTTTAATATAAATCCAATATTTCACAAACTTTTTGTATTGATCTAAAAAATAAATATTATAAATAATCATTGTCCTTAAAAATCTTAACATTAAAAACAACAAATATTCGCTGCTGTTGCCACGCGAGCCATGTTTTTTTTCGCTCGCATCCGGTATGATGTGCCGAGTGTGAGTGAAACATACGATTGACTCGTGCGGCGAGACCAAATTATAAAACATATCATGAATAACTATTTTTATTCTTAGAAAAATCTTTTTTTTAATGCTAAGATATTTATGAAGAACTCAGTAATATTTTGACTTGAAATGCTTAAAGTCGGATGAGTAATATTAATATTTATTATATATTTCCTATTTAACTTCATGAAAAGAGATATCTGCTATATCTCTTTTTAAATCTCTGTCCAAATTATGTCCGAACCAAACGAAGGATAAATCAATATCTTGACTTCAAATATTTGGGGTCTCTAAGAGACCCCCTTCAGACGACGCGGCTGTTGTTGAGCCGCCGTAACTGATGGCTCTGAAAGTCTTTAGACTTTTTTAGACAAATTCAAAAAGTTTGTGACATGTAGGATTTGAATTAAGAGTGATATTTAAGAATAGCAAAAACATATGGTCCATCAGCATGGCTAGTAAATAAATATATGTAACAATATTTTAATATTATTTATAGCTATAAGAAACCTTTGAGATAAAATTAAAATAATATATGCTTTAACAATTCCTCAATTTTAATTATTGGGCATTAAAGTATTATATATATTCCAGAAATCTTGTTTATTTTTTATATAAAACAACTGAAATATTATCTAAAATCACGCAATAAAATAAAATTATTTGGATTACTTATAATAAGTTCGTTTATTATATAATAAAAAAACAGTTTTAAGCTTTAAGAAAAATATTGAGAAAGTATAACTTTATTTTGATGATAATTGTCTTAGGGTATTGATATACAGCAAAGTTGGAGTTAAAAAAAAATATACCATTCCTAATATATAGTTTTGTTAATACAATTTAGTTCTAAGATGAAAGACGGTTTAATATAAAACTCGTTATACAGAATTGTTCCAAGAATTCGTAACACGACTTTCCGGAAGCGTGATGCGTTGGAAAATTTATCTAGTGTATCGTCTGGAATTCTTATGTTTTCCACATATTCTTTTACGACTTTTCCGCGCGTATTAATTTTTAAAAAGCGGCCGAACCGAGAGTGTTAAACACATCGAATCCGATTATTTTTACGTATCCATCAGCGTCGTCATCAATCACTCTCGCTATTCAATATGCGGCTAACGCAACTATTTTTTATTGGCACATCCCAACCATAAAACATATGATTTAATAATGGCTATTTAATAACCATTGTTTGGTCAATCGGTTTATTGGTAATTTATCGACACTTAAAAAGTTATTGTAAACATTGTTAACGCGAATCATTGAAATTCATCGAATTCCCGGCGAACGGCGAACAAAAGGCTTTTATTGCCGCTGTCGATTTTTTACAGTCTTCCCACTCGTATAACACTTTTAGTATTATTTTATATCTGGAAATAGTTTTTCTTAGTGTCGAATCACCGTTAGCCGGGCGAAAATATTTATTTTATTATGAATTTTAGTGCTTTTGTTTATTTTTTTTTCGTTATTTAATATGAAGTTTTACGACAAGATTTTATCACTGAAAATCGTAAAAGTGTCCGAATACCATTCTAATGACGTCTAATTGTCGCTTTATTTTAATCATTTGTGGTTTGAGCCGTTTTTGACGTGTTGTAAGATTCATTATGTGCATTACCTTGAGCTTTAAAAACTCATTATATTTAGAGCTTTTGTCTCATACTGCAATCGCCGGTCGCTCTATTATTTAAAAGCCGGCCTTGTCATAAATAATTGTTTAGATTGGGATCAAATGAGTCGAGAACTTTAATTATCTGCAACTGGTTCGATAATATTTAGAACGAATCTTAACAATTTCGCAATCATTTACATAAATGCCGTACATAACTTCTAAAATAAAAAAATCCTTATATTATGTATAATTAATAACTAGATTATTTTTTTAAGTAACAGTCCGTCGCTACGAGACAAAATTTGTAATGGGAGAAAGGGGTAATATTTTATTATAAATTTAATTTATTAACCAAATCCACCCCATGTACCAAACGTATAAGCCCAGAAAATTTTTTAGCAAACAACTTGAACCAAGTCTTTTTTTAATCGAATATCAGATCAAACCTCAAAGATGCTCTTTATTCATTTTCTCAATGAATAACTCTTTTAATAAATTTGTAAAAAAAAATATAATGAGAGTAACTCATACAGATTTAATGTAATTCTTTTTTTATAGTTTCTAGAAATATTGTAAAGTCAAGTCAATATTCAAAATGCACTTATTCAAATTCATCGTTACCGTCCCGTCCACAAAGCGGACGGATGCCAGAACCGTACCGTGAATAAATGATTGAAATATACAAGGGGACGCCACAGATGACTGGTCTTCTCCATCTCGCTGACTTTTTTTTTACACGTACCACTGCTTTTTATAGTATAGTTATTACAAAAAAAAAATCGTGGATTGTTCCGCATGAACAATGAGTTTTTTTCGATCCTCACACCGGTAACAATGCTAACTAGAATTTGCAAATACAAACTGCGCCGCAAACAATGCGAATCATTTCTTTTGTGTGTGCAGTACCGGGCTCTGAATATTCATCGTCGAGATGGCGACAGTTCTTTGACTGGGCCACGGTTCACCGGCTCTCAACAGCGACTTCTTTGTGTTTTGTGACATAATGACATATTTGTTAGAGGCAGCTCGTATCGGCGCAGGTGTCTTTGGCGTCTCTTCTTGAAATGGAACTCGGGCGAAAAGCGACGCCAACTGAAGAATGCATCGAATATTGCAATGAAAGAAATGGCGTCAATATTGGAGCAATATATCAAAAAATAATACATTTCTTAAAGCTCGTTTTTAAAAATCTCTGAATAATTTATTATACGATTGTATATGCTAACAATTATAGTAATTTACAATTCACTTATTAAGATATAGATTTATGAATCGATTGCGTTGACTTGATTATTAAAATGCTTTATTCATGATAATGTATCTATAATATCCTAGAAAAATTAAATATGTCATTTGATTTTACACTACGTACTTTTAATATTAAAGTATTCTTTGCATTTTTATTTATTAGAAGATAATATTTCCTCTCTGGGCTTGGAAATAAACAATTTAAAACGCATTCCTAATTCAATCCTATGTAGCTTATTTTCCAAAAAAATTAAACATATCTACCTGTTCTTAGTAAATTCATTAAAATTATTATCTAATAATAAATCTTAATATATAAATAGCTAGCTACTAATATGTTTTGTAAAATCAAGACAAAGAGAGAAAATAAAATTCCCATGAAGAAATGAAGTGACACAGGCTTTAAACTCTATGCTTGATTTAGTGAGCAGTCAAGATTAAGGTGAAGTTCAAGGTCAATGTAATTAAAATTTTATTTATTTATTCATTTAACATAAGTCATAAAATTTATTTATGTTTTAATTAAATTCAAAGAAATTATAAATTTAATAAAAACTTTAACTGTCTGCTATGGCGCGAATTTAAAACACTTAACGAATGCATTTAATAGAGAATAATTACATATTATTTACCATTTTTGGATAAATACCGATTTTTAATATAATAGATTTTATCCATATGCGTTCATTGTTAATGTATAGCGTTTGATTTATGCGCATGCGCATACGATATTAATTCAATCTACATATTTACGATGCCGAATGTCTAAACTGGACATTACAAAAGTTATTTATGAATGAATTTATTAATAAAAAAAATAAGCTTGCATTATACTATAGCAGCTTTCGGAAAATGCTCGGATCACCGTTATCTGTGCAAGGCTAAGTCGCCATTAACTGCGAGCCAGTGCACGATTATCTTATAATTTTTCGTAAATATTTATAATACAGGCCGATTACAAAACGCTACGCAACGCTGTCTGTCGGCCATATTACGAGGGGCACATAATAGTCGGCATAATCGAGTGTGGAGCTCGGTCTAATAACAGTCGCGAACCTAAGTAATTTCACCGACAACCGGTTCCGACCGCAATATTACTACTGTTATTACTTTTAACGCAATTGTCACAGGACCCGGCCAGTCGGACAACAACCGGTTCGCGCCAAACAATGACTGCATAAATCTTTCGCTTAAATATTTGCACTTTTTGTTTTGCGGCGACATGATAAACGCACTATAAATCTACTTTCACCGTCCATTTTTTTTTTGATATAGTATATTTTAAATTTATTTAAAATAGTTTTAAATTTATAAAGTGTATCGGTCGTTTGTTTTACAGGTGTAGTCGGGATTTTACGCAGGTGTCCGTTTGCCGGTTGTTGCGTTGTAAATTGAAATATCACGTGTCATAAAATGTGAAATTAAAGAGTATTGTAAAATGATAACAAATTAAGTTACACGGTTAACAAATTACATAAGGCCGACATGTTTTCACACATGGGTGTAACGCACGCAGTAATTTATTGCGCCAATATAAATTTGAATATGGTCCACTAAAAATATGTCATAATGATAAATTTGTTCAATATTTAAACTAAATTTTTGAGATAAACTCTTGCGCAAATTTATTATTAACGCATTCGTAAGATTTATTGTATTGGGTAAAGCGAAAAAAACGACTTGTTACCGGCTTTGACATTTTTTTTTGTGACATATTTAGGTATTTCATTCTGTTTATATTCAATAAAGCATTAAAATCAAATGAAGCTTCCCAGACCATCTACAATATTTATGATGATATCTTAAGTCCTCGACATGGTTTCTAAAGAATAAAAGTGCCGGAATTAGGTGAAAGGACAAACCAAAATCAAGGAGACCTCTTAATATCGATGATGACACTTCCACATTTATTAAGGATGTTGGATCTGCGTAAAAACAATCAAGGAATTGTCATAAGACCTCAGTTACACAAAATACCATAGTCAACAGTGAAGGATTATTTAAAAAAGCACGAAAATAATAGTCAAAGAATTTGCGTACCGCATGAAATTTCTCCAACGATTCAAGAACAACGAATAACCATCTGTTCAGATAAGAAATCGATCCAGTGGCGGATTCAGCACTAGAGAGGCCATAGACCCAATTAAACTTTGAGGCCCCCCCTTAAAATATTTTCACTACCACTACACCATATAATATACATTATACACGCACGTTTCTTCTCTTTCTTCTTTTTTATTAGCTTCTCAACGATCGATATTAGCGATCTCAATGTTAAAAATATTTATTATTTATAGAAAATAAACAGGGGCTCGTGTGGCTCTACAATGCTGTATGCCTAGGGCCCCCATGCCTCTCATCGTTTTGCCTTAAGGTAGCTACGCGCCTGAATCCATGGATCATGGTCTGCGGACCATTCAGTGAATATGGTTCGAAATATGACCTTTAGGGTAGCCACCTAAAAAACATGCCATAGCTGGCGTTATTCATTATTGCCATTAATCATTGAGGCCCCCTGAATTAATGAGGCCCCAAACTAAACAGATCTGTTTTTAAAAGAATTACTTCTAGGGATGAGAAGAGGATTCTCTACACTAATCCGAAGAGAAAAAACAATGAGTATCATTCATTCAAGTCTCTTTGACTGAAAAAGGTTCTCTATTTTGGGACAATGAAAACAGAAAATATTACAGAGGCTTTTTTAATTTTTTTATCGCCAAAAAAGTAATATAACTTTAAATTTATAGAAGATATAGGCATATCAGATATTTTGATGAATCTGAGGTTGCTTAAAATAGATAAACTTAAACAATTAATATCATTGAGATTAGTTAAATGCTCCATTACTCAAAATTATCATGAAACTTCTTATAAATTTCCCTTATTTTATCACTTTATACCTGAAAAACTGCTATTTTATTTATTTTCGAATTTAATATGTCCTTGACATTATAAAATGTACATATTTTTTAAATACACAATATATTTCGCAAAATATGTATTTTTTAAATTAAAAAATCAAAATACATTTTTCAATGGAGGTGCGGGAGACCTATTTTTAGATTCAAAGGAGTACGATTCACTCAAAAGGTTAAGAACCACTGCATTAGAGGGACTATATGTGGAATAACTAACACAAAATATTTTTGAGCATAATCAAAATTAGTTTTCATTTCCAGAAATAATTTTTCGCTAGTAGGAAATTTTAAATATCAACTTTTTTTTTAAAAAAGCTTAAAAAACAGCATGAAAAATTTGCGTAAAAACAAGTAGGGTTCATAAATATTATATAATAAATTAAGGTGGATTTACTAATATTTTATCACCGTATAAGATTTAAAAAATAGATATATTGATGTCAAAAAGAAATAAAGGCTTATAAAGATTGGATTTTTATATAAAGATTTTAAGAGAAAAAAATGGCATATAATAGGATAAACCTAAGAGTTATAACAATTTTTTGTTGTGGTGTTTTTACATTAGTTTTTCACTGACTGCGTCAAGTAAACAGGTAAAATTTTATATCATTTTTAAGCTCTATTGGTAGTTTACAGTTCCTATTTTTTTTTCTTTTCTTGATCCTCAGTCCAGAGTCAAGTCCAGAATTTATGCTATTTTTATTCGATATGGGATTGAAACCGCTTTAAATTCATTGGTTCTATCCGATTCTTGCAAAACCATAAAGGAATTGTGAGAAGATCCCGGTTGTCCCTGGTCAACAATACAGACTTTTAGAAAAGGATCGGTAAAAATAGACAAGGAGTTTGTGAAACTTTTCCTAACAGCGCTGAAACGGAAGATAACCACCTGTTCGTCGTTCTTTTCGAGACCGATCCGTTTCTAAGAAAGATTATTACTGCTGATGAAAATAGCCCAAAACAATCCAAAGAGAAAAAGACATATCTTTTTTTAAAGCCCATGACCATCTTTAACTTTGAAAATTATCGCTAAATTTTGCGTCTCAGCAGCCATTGTCTTATTTCATCATTAGCATTCTCTCTTGTATAAGTTTTATAATAAAATCAATAGAACATATGTATAATTTTTTGATAATCATTGATGAGTCAAGTTATCAATCATAATTCAAAACATTTTGCAATCCAAATATTTGCTCAAAATCGCATGACCCCGATAATGATCAGCTTTCGCCACTTGTCTCCGGTAGCATCATCAACGGCCAAAAATTCAATTCATTAACCGTCCATTGTTGTCGACTTATGGTGTTTGCTCATTGATGAGACACTCGTGACGCTAAAATAGCAGATTATAGATGAAAAATGAATGCGCGACTTGATTATATTTGCATAATCAGTATTGTGCCAAAAAAAATGGTATGCTGTAATAACAAAACACAAGAGGACGGAAGCGTATTGTTAGAAAAATCGAGTCATTTGTTATGGCAGAAGATGTCTTAATTTAAACTCTCTCTTTTTTGTAAATAAACACAATTTTAATAATAATATCTGCATTATGTAAATTGGATTGTATCACTTTGTACGTCGTATTGCATATCCGTGACTCGGTAAATTGCACTTCCGCTGCATATTGACTTGCCCTGTTTCTTTTGACAGCCACTATCCAACTATAAAATTATACACCGCGGTATATCATTGCGGATGTCTCCATATATTTGTACTGCAGATATGAAAATACCACGTTTTTTGCAATAAATCTTGAATTGCTCGCGATAAAATGGTTTGCCGGTGAATAGCATATTGCTTGTCGTTTGTTGCCCACTATGAATATTGCACGGGATTTAATTGACCGTAGTATAGTAATACAAGTTACACATATTTAATTTTTAATTAAAGATAAAAATAAATCCGGATATGCACGCGTGTGTGCAAGATTTTTAAAACGGCGATACCTCAACGCTGCATTGCTTCAATTAGAAGTGCATGCGACGAGAAAACATATTGCGAAACGCAATAACCATCTGCGACCCGGCTATAATTATCATAAAATGAACAATTCAAATTATTTTTTAACGAACTATACCATTCCATAAAAGAGCTAATTGGCTAGGCTATGACTTTTTACAATAAGATTTTTTTTATGTGTTGAAATACTCAACGGAATGATCTATCGCGATATAAATAAACGCCGACTGACATTTTAACGCTGAAATAATAGTTTTGTGTATGGTTTTAATGGATTTATGGTAAATAAATGCCAAAACAATTAGCGGGCCATGGCGGAGAATAACTCGGTAATTAGGTGCATTTCGCAATGGCACGCATGCGCAGTGAGAGTGCGTATCTCGGGGTTAGAGCGTTTGGAATGCAGGACCGTTGCCGATGCACCCGCCTTTTTTTGCATTAAAAGTAAATTCGCTTTAAAACGGTCGTATTAATATGCGGACATTATGACAGTTTAATGAGAACTGACGATGTTAGCCGCCGGTGAGCTTTTAACTAAGGCTATCTAAATTTGCGGAAATATTAATCATGCAAATGGTGAAAATAAAATACAACAACAAAAAATATTGGCAAACGAGTTTCATTGAGAAAAATTTAAGCATTAGGCAATTATTATAAATAAGATAAGATAATATTAACATAAATGTGTTAATATTCCCGACGTAAAATATAGAAAAGTTTTAGTATAATGATCTCAGTGCTATAAATAGAATATTACTGCAAATACTTTAAGTGATGAGTAAAATATTTGGGGGTGCTACGAAATATTCGAAATTAAAAAAGTTTCGCTCATATTTTATTTAAAATAGTACGATAAAAATTTTAAATAATAAAATAAGTGACAATTTGTGAGTCAGTATGACTGCACCGAGTTGCAGCGCAACACGACGCTTAGTGGCGAGACCCCTCCCCCCGCACTCCGTTACCAGCCCGCATCCATCTAATACACGACGTCGGCAGCGATCTGCTGCGAACTAGGCAGCGCTCTTGCACTAAACCGCCCAACAAAACACTATTATATATTAATAGTTGAATTGATGGTCAACATCTCATTACTTGTTTTATATTACAGTCAACATAACCCTGCATAGAGTTGACTAGGGGTCCA
>JAGXCT010035078.1:0-17819 GCA_022495035.1 Philopotamus ludificatus
TTTTTGATAAAATGGGTAAAATAGAACACAATTTGCTACACAATAATTTTGCGATTTTTCGGATACATCGCGAAAAAATTAGAGGATAATCAAGAGAAGCCAATGATGATCGGAAAAATATAGGGCAAGAGAGGAAGAGTGGTAGTTGCAGAACTTCTGAATCGAAGTATTAATATCAATAAGTGAAACTAAATCATTGACATTATTCTTTTTCACTAAAATATAATAAATATTCAAATAATGTATCAAAAAATGATGTAACTTATGTTATTTATATTTTTCAATAAAAAGCAGTTATTCGACGATATCGCATATGGAAGATACAGCTATGATCAAAACCGAAAGGAATAAAACAAGAGTGATCATCGACCACGCCCACTGTTCGGCCATTGTGACCCATTTCGAACACTCTTTATTTTAACACCAAACAAATTCCTTACGGTTGGACGTGTGTGTGGGTTTGGCATAAGTATGTAACAGACCCTCTCAAACTCTACCACCAAAAAAATATATTTAAATAAAAATCATTAATTTTACAATATAATATAATGCAAATTAGGTTTTATTTTTTGATGATAGATTTAATCAATCGATACTGAAAAGATTTTTTAATAAAAATATAAATATTTGAAAAGCCGTGTGGTCTTAAAAGCGTCTGCTTGTACGAGAGTGGTATGTTTGACCAGTCCATACTGGTTATACATGAATCTCGTATTATCACTCTATATTACCAATATTTTTAGTTAAATATATTTGTTCACTTATTAACTTGTCCGACGCACACACAACTATTATCTCCGTAATATTCTATTTTTACAGACGCATGAATTTTAATTATTTTGTCACAAAAATCAATATTTAAACGTTATTACGTTTTTATTCAATGAAAAATAATTGTAATTATTTTCTTCGGAATATACCTAACGGAATCGATCCGAAGCGACACTCTCGATTCACTCTCCGATAGTCGGCATTGTGGATGTCTGCATGCAACTCATATCTATCCAGGCGAATTATTGTTTTTTTATTAACCTATCGACTTATATATGAAACGTGTCCATTAAAAACCGGTCGATACAATTTTTGATTATTTACCCTTCGGTTTAATCCCGCGGTAAATTCCGTACTGAATTGCCCGTCGTAAAGAGGTTGGATCAGGTACAAGGTGACCGAGAAAAAGCTAACGGATTTCTATGGAAAGTAACAGCCACTCCCTGGCGAGTCCATGTCCATTTTGAATACCCAATGTGCGTTGTTACCGACACTTGTGGATTCCTGAAGAAGGATACTTCAATGTCGATGATAAAATCAATTTTAGTAAGAATTGTATGTGTGCATACATATGCAAACAGGCGTCTGAGGAAGATACGATTTGACGTGGTTGGAATTATTGCAATAACATATCAACGCCTTTCAAATATTTATTACTATTAAATAATTTTTAATTGTTTTAATTAATTATTAAATTATTTCCGATGTTAGATCTTTTCCGGATTGAAATTAGAAGCATAATAATTTATTAACTCAAATTTCACGACCGAATATTTTCCAGTAATGAAAGATTTTCCACAGTAATCCACGAACGAGTCGAGCAAAAATGTGTGTATATATTTTTTTATTTAAATTTATTTAAAAATCATTATATTATTTATGTATTTATTAATATAAATTAAAAATCAATCTTGTAAATATTTTAGTGCAAAAATAAATTAAAAATTCGATCTCTTTGATGTATCAACCGTGCAAAATTGTAATTGAAGTTTTATCAAGATTAATATAATATATATTGGAATTAATTTGATGGTAAATTTATTATGTGCCATGTGTAGTAAAATACATGTTAATAAAAATATAAAATCATTGAGAATCATGGCATTGAAGCACAGAGAGCAAGTCTGCACGCCGAAGGGCATTCGGCTCTCTGCTATTATGTATTCACTAGCCGATCGGGTATTTGCGGTTTATCGAAACTTGCCTCGTGCAAATGGCTTGCGATTTTTTCAGACTGAAAATATTAGCGCGGTACAAAGATTAAGTTTTTTCTATTGCTCTCTGCATCATTGTACGCACGGCGCTCTCGTCGACCGTTGATTCATCCACGGTCTGTTTGCGTTTGGCGAGGACACTTTTTGCAGTTTGCTCAGCACACACGAGTGCTAATCACAAGCAAAAACATCGGCAGAGTGAGTCTGCATAACGGCCCGTCCTCGGAACGGTACCTACCCGATGTCATTTTCGTTTGGGCCCATGAGGTAACACCGTTGTCTTTTCATTTTCCGTTTTTGAATAATAATGCGTGGTGACTTTTTTCATGGCAAATTGGAATTCAAGTTCACTTTTTCGTTGTCGGCGTCGGCTTTCGTTTCTTTTGACCGACATCGGTTCTATGCGCCGCCAACAATCGGCCAAAACAAATACGCCGAGAGCAAATTTGCATACGGTTAGAGAGTTGCGCAATGTGCGATAACCGTTCGGAAAAAAATATAAACAAATATGACTGACAGTTAAACTACAAATCATATGATAAGATATGCAAAGCGTGGATGACTTTTATTTTTCTCGAATAACTAAATCATTAAGCGACTAAATTATTCAATTATTCATGAAATGAAGACATTAACGCATTGGACAAATCAAAATATCATTTATTGTATTCTAGTATATATATTCATAACTAATAAATATACTTTTTGCTACTAAGAATTATTAATTTAATCATATAAATAATAAAATTGGGGTTAGAGAACTACTAATATCATTTTATAATGTTTTTGACATTTTTTTAACTGATAAATAAAAAATTACCTTAATTCGAACATGTGGCATATTTATATGTAATTAATTAAAACAAAAAAATGTTTAATAATCAAAATAT
Source organism: Philopotamus ludificatus (assembly GCA_022495035.1). NCBI lineage: Eukaryota > Metazoa > Arthropoda > Insecta > Trichoptera > Philopotamidae > Philopotamus > Philopotamus ludificatus. Next base: position 2,876 of record JAGXCT010035078.1, read on the forward strand.
TTAAAAAAAAATACCAAAAAATGTAATCAAATATTCCTCAAAAAATCTATACCATAATATGTTTACCTCTAATTCTCTGTTACTTCAATTTTGAGTTGAGATAGTTCATGAACAATTATATATACATATTTATACGACAATAATAATGCTTTATTTGCTATATCACAACTACCTCAAAAATTTTTTTTTTCATTTTACTCTTAATTCTAAGTAAAGAAATTAATTTTAACCTTGGCTAAAACGATCCAGACTGTTTACCAAAATTGGCGCCTTAAAACATTTATCTTAAGTATTTTAGATCCCGATAGAATCAGAAAAAATAAGAAGAGAAACAAATCCTTATATCCTCATATAATCAGAGATGGTGAATGCTACACAGTTTAATTTAATAATTCGAGAAAATAATAATTATTCTTTGAACTATGTTTCTTTTATTATTATGGTTTCGGTTATTGTGATGTTTTCGAATAATTACGAGACTTAAAACTCATTTCCTGGGGTTTCTTACTCACTGTTTTATAAAATCTTCTCAAACGTCATTATATTATTATCATATATGTATTATAATCGTTGTTCCAAATATTTATATTTTTCCTTGCTTTTTTTAAATTAAATAATTATACAAATGAAATATTATATAATATTCCTCTATATGAAATATTACTAATCAAAATGCATTTTTTGTCAAAAACCAAAAGCATATATTGTGATTGACATTTATATTGTTGTAACATCTATAGTTAAAAGAAAATGTTAAATATCGGTAATAACTATTTTCTTTTAAGATCAAGAACAATTTTACGGTTTATAATTGTGTTTTTCCTTAGCTAATTCTTCTGCTGTGTATAAACTTATATTTAAAAATATAAATATTATACTTACTATTTGTATTTTAACTTTTAAAAGAATTTATTCTGTATAGAGTTATAAAAAATATGTGAAATTCATATATTATTACTAAATTAATTGTACCACAGTATTGTTAATAATGTTTGTTTAAAAAAAATGACAGAAACAAATGTATTAGTAATAAAAACATGTTGAGCGGCAATAAAACTGATAAAAAGCGGGAAAGAAAATTAAATTATTTACAAAAAGGTTATTGAAAATTTTTGTAAATTGATTTTTGGTTACTTTTTTATTTAATAAGTACTAATTCACGCTAAGAAATAATGTAAAAACTATTTTTATACGGTTTTGAAATAATACGGTCAACTAAAAAATAAATACTATATGTTTACACGATTTGTTTGTAATAAGACGATTCCCAGAAACAAAATATTTATATTCATATGTATTTTTAATTTCGCGCGTTGTTACTTTTTGATGTTTATTGCCGCAAAAAGACATAATTTCCAATGATCGATGGATGAAAAAGGAAAAAAAATAGTAAAATTCATCAATACACGATGGTTTGAATTTGCCAAGAGCATGGAACACCATTTACTCACTTATAATCCTAAGCTTAAACAAGCCTTAAAATGCAGGCCTGCAGTTTTGTGTGGCTGGATATCATGAAATATATAAACAACTTGTGAAACAAAAACATAGGAGTAGATAACAGATTTCTTTAATAATAATAAATTCAACAACACAGAGCAGTAATAACAAGCAAAAAGCTTTATTAGAACTAGGAGTGTATGGAGATATCTATAAAAAAAAAATCCAGGAAAATGTAGCGATGTAAGGAAGTGATTTAAAAAATGTTACGGTTCAACTAGAAAAATATAAATGTAAAATAAACAAATAGTTTTCTTAGAAATATTATTTAATTTAATAATTGAAGGTTCATAAATCATATGTAATAGATTAGCGATACAATTCCGCGAAGTATAGCACGCATATACAATGCTAGCATATTAATATTTTAGAACAATTTTCCTGGTAATTCTCTCCAGGTGCATCAACAGATTTGGCGGCTAACTCAAATAAAAATATCCATTTCACAATGCCAGCTTATTATCCAGCATCCACACCATGTTCAGAGAATAATTTTCTATGCATCGCATATGAATACACGTATCACAACACGGCCGATATTATTCAACGTTTTCGGTATTACATAAATTACAAATTGTACATAGATTAGCGAGCCAATTTAATATACTGTTATGGTGGGCATATGGCCTATGATGGAAATATCAATGTTATTAATCAGAATAATTATTACGTAATTTAATTACGGCATGCGGCTCGCGGGCCAGCCGTTGATTGTCCGTGCATGATTTTTTTTACACTCCGCAGGCCAATTCAAAGAGACACGGAGTGCTCGGAGGGAAAAAACCGTTTTAGACATCGTATTTAAATTGATCAATTACATAAGCGGAATATGCATGGTAAAAAATAGTAATTACTATCGCGGCTGTGTGTATGCTGCGGATGAACAAGGGACCAAGGACTGGCGTGATCGCGAGCTCGCGGGAAAACTGGCTGCTGATTTTACCGCTGGAGATACAATAACACATTGACCCTATGCTGAATTCACTATAAATAGAAGATAGAATGTTTCGAAATCGCATTAAAATTATAAACAGGCTTTGATATATGGCAGAACTTGATTTGGACGTTTGAAAATTAAGAAAAAAAAATCACTTCGAATGAATGAATATAAATGATCGACTCATTGACTCGAAAAATGTATTAACGATTTAGTACAATTTTTTTAAGACGATTTTTATCTTTTGTTCACGATCGCACAGTACGTTTATTATCTCCATTTTTTTCAGCATAAATTTAAGTAAAAAAAATCGCTTTTATAACGTTCGTTTAGAAGGTCGACCACATTCTAAATATCATTAGAACCGTGCAAAAGATCGAAGTCTTTGACCGATTTAATTTGGCAGTAGGAAGTGTTTGCGATTTTTTCAACGCGTATTGTTTTTAGGCACATCCCCAATCCAACACGCGGATAAATATTGAAAAATTGGCGATTTTTTTGCGTGTCCATTGTTATTGATGACCCTAGTTAAGAAACATGATGATAATCAATATCTTACGCATAGATCATCGACAGATGATTGATGCTCGTGATTTGACGTAATCGTTTGTGCCGCGGTTGAAGGTCGGTTAAATATTTTTTATCGACGCGTTTTGCGCTAATATTAGCAGTTGTTTTAAAATAATTGCAAATGAAATATGAGATGACTAATTTACATATTTTTCAAAATGGAAAGGAGTCACGAACGCTGACGAGATTGGTTGCCAATCATAGCACGTCGGTCATAAGTCAAGGGATTTTCATTTAACACTTTCCATTAAAAAAAAATAACTAGCTCAAATATTCACAACATCACATTAATGTATTAATCAATACACTAATTTTTACATTTACGCGATGATTGTATTGAATTATTGACGAATCAATTAATGCATTTGGCGTCTAAATTTATTATAAATGTATACAATTGGGATCAGATCACTTTCAAATGAGTGAATCTCGACGGTGACTAAATTCCATGATTAAATAGTACTGATTTGGTTTGTATATTTGGATAATTAAAATTTTAGATCAACCCTTCATTATTAAAATATCATGAGAACAAATTTGAACGACCATGTTCTGTAAATAGGTCATACATGTCACGTGTAATCACGATTCAAAGTAAAATTGTATTATAATATACAAATTTATGGGTCTTTTCAGTCTAAATCTGACGATTGCACAATTGTGCAGAATTATATATGCTGCCACATCAGACCGTTAAATAATTTATTTCCACATAGTCCCTATGCCGCAGTGGAAACTGTTTCCATAAATACGTTTTCCGTTGATTGCATAACCAAAGATCCGATTCCAAAATTCTTAGTTTTAAATTATAATTAGGTGATTTTAATATATTAATACATTGAATGCGTTGGGCTTTGCAGGATGTGGCAAATGCGGAAACATGCAAATGTGGATTCGTTTCTCCTAATTGTAATGTCGACATTATGTATCAAGGTAAATAAAATATCTGTTGGAAGACAAACAAGATTATCTAATTTAAATAACAAAATTAGAACATGCTTTTAACGGGAATATCCATTTAATTGATAATTTAAATTAGTAATCTGTTTTAGGAGTTATAAATAATTATTTAATAAATATATTAGCTATATTTTAGTAGTGACATATTAAACCTCACCTAAATCTGTCTATGTAAAATTGCAGTAATTACACATATAATTCCTAAAGATTTTTTTGTTAAATTAAATCAAAAATCATGTAAATTTTAAAAATATTGTCATAAAAGAAAAATTAGACGTAGTTTTTAAGCTAATGTTAATAAATATAAGCTATCTTTATTTTTAAGGTGTCATTTTTTTCTTCTGCGTATATTTTAGTATTTAGATATTTGTAAATATTTCCATTTTAAATCAGGTAATTATGCAGATGCGAATGTCCCGTATTTATTGCTGAAAAAGTAAGAAAATAATTAAATACTCTTTTCTAAATTAAAGTAATAATCAGAATACTAAAAGCATGGTAATTTTACTTTATAATTAGATCAATAAATATTAGAAAATCACCTCACTAAGGAGCAATAAAAAGTTTATATTTTGCTAGATTATTAATATTTTCATAATATACACAAAACTGTATAAAAGTTAAACGTCTATAAAAATATTTAAGAGTAAAAACAATACGCTTTCAAGTAAAAGAAAGGTCCAAAATCGAAAAAATACAGTTGTAATAACTAAACTTTTAAATAAAAATATAATTAATATTTAGTGTGTCTGAATTTATTTTTTTAAAAAGTTATTGTGAATACAATATTCTCTATGCAATGTTTTAAAGTTTAAATACTAAACTAAATTTATTTTACTCATGTTTACATCAAAGGGAAGTGTAAAAGGGAAGGATTTTTAGTTTGCTACGATAATCTGTAATTTTAAAACCAGCTATTAATATAAGAATGGATGGATAGTGGATTAATATTAAAAAATAGTAATAGTTGTTAAAAACTCACGCTAACGATCAATATTAAAAAAATGTTAAGGCAACTACAAGTATTTTCGACGATCTAACTTGTGGTTAAAATAATAAAACCTTATATTTAATAGATTCCCTTCACTTATTACACTTCTTTTACTTACTAATGTAAGCTTATACTATCCGTTGCATATTATAAAATTGTATAAAAAAGAAAATCAGGATGAAATTTATTTTATTTTCAGACGATTTTGAAATAATACCGTTTAAAAGTGCGTTACGATTATTATTAAGAATAACATTATTTTAACCCACCCATTGTAGATTTTCGGCCATGAATATATTTTTTTATATTAAATCAATTCGTAAACTACATAAATTTACTATTTCATTTACGTACAAAAATATTAAAGAAAATAAATTAAGTTTATAAGTTATTATTCAGTTAATGCAATTCTTATTTTCTTAGAAAAGAAATCATTTTATTAAGAAATATATAAGTAATCCAAATTTGTTATGAAAAAATAAGTTATGAGGAAAGCCCGAAAAATGAAATGCTTATTTTAAATGTATACATTACACTTTCCTTTACCCTTCATTATAAATATTATTCATTGATACATACATTGATGAAAATTAAATTAAACATATATTAATATATATATATTTTAATCCGAAATTGCATATCCTGAATAAATATTTATAGCCATGCAAATTTAAATTTATATATATTAAAATATTGCATAATTAATTTAAAAAAAACCCAATTAAAATATTCCGTTATTAAAAAAATTACAAGTTTTGCCATGACAGATGCGACATCCTTTATATAACACGTTTTTCTAAATAACGCCCCCGTATAGTACGATATCATATTTTTAATTTCCTGTTATAATTTAATAAAATGTCAATGAAAAAAATTGTGTTGGTATAAATCGGCGTGATTTTCTGTAAATTCAGAGAGAAACGAAAGTAAAAATGGCAACACCTGATCCAGATATTCACCTGTGTGAGTGCATACATCACACCTCAACACTAATGCGATTCAAATCCGTTGAAGATTGACGATAAACACAAGAGCATTGACGATGAGATCACCAAAACATAAGTATCCTGGGTTGATGCACTCGAAGCGGTCTTTTCGGCGCATGTCCTTGAAAGAATTGCTATTATCATTGTAGCTGTGAACTCGTTTGGCCGATCAGCAAAATGTTATTTGGCCCATAATTGCTATATTTTAATGTTAATGACAGTATAAACTGCAAACGCTATGACATTTATAACGCACTCTTTTTTGCTGCATTCGTTTTTATTTATTTTTTCGGTCGCGGTTGAAATGCGACGGACGAAATATCGCGGATTTCGGTCACGTTTGGTTCGGTATCAGAAAACGAAAATCCCACACGAAGCGGTCCTTGGACCTCTGCCGAAACGAAAAAAAAATGTTGGCACTCGTTTGGAATTCAAAAGGCGGCGGCAAGATGGCGGCGCTGCTGGCTCGCTGCTCGCCGGTGAGCTCAGTAACCTCATTCTGCGCAGACAGACATCTTGGAAAAACCGGTACTTTCTTGTTTACTTCTTGCGCCGGGACTTGGACGTGGGCTCGTGCTTTTGCATGGCCAATGTGCTGGCCCTGAACCGAGAGCCGCACTTCTTCAACCGCCGAAGAAAAACGAGGATGCCTAAACTGCCAACGATGATGAACATTGAACGATTTCAACACATTAGCAATACATAATATGTATAGCAAATAAATATACATTGATAATACGTTGTAGCATCATCAAAAAAAATTAACATGTAATTGCTAAACGTCTTTGTTATTGAGAGAATTTTCCTGCAATAATCTAATGCTTAGAAAATCGTTATCTCATATTGCATAGGACCGTAAATTTTACATATAGATCTTATAAAAAGCGGTTATATTGAGTAATCACCAGGTCTAAACTTGTTCATTTTAGTATTTTTGCAAATAAAACACGTGACTCAATGCTAATTTTATTATCGCGAACAAGAGCGTAATATCGTTTCAAAGAAAGTTACGTATTTGACTACGTAAATGATCCAAATATTTGAGATGTATAAATTATTTTAGGCATAAGTAGAGCTACTCCGAGACTTGGATTATTAAAGGCCTCAACTTGGCAACTCAATATGTTATTAAAAAATATAGGGGATGGCAAATCGAAAGAAAATTTAAAACATTCTCCATAGGATTATAGATAAAATTCAATGGTATTTCCAGTGCTTTCCACCAATACGTTTTTTATTTTATTCTCTAAATATTAGTTGCCCTGGGCTATGTATTATTATGAAAAGCCCTGGGTATATCCAGTGTTGAATAACTTTATTTTTAGGCTTAATAGTTTCCAAAAATCATTTATTTTCCAAAATTATTGTCTTCTTACTTATTTTAATCCTAAGCCATACCATAGATTAGGTTTAAATATATACAGAAAAAAATCGGTAGGACTACACGGCTTCGTATATAATATTTTCTTGGCCATGCTTTATGTAATAACTTATTTCAAGATTAGATAAAAAAAAATAGGCAGAATTTTAATTTTTCTCAAAAAATCTTGATCATTGATTTTGCCATAAAATTATTTTGTTTAATTAATGTAAGACGATTTTTTAAAATTCTAATGCGTTGAAATAATGATTACTCAACAGAATTCCAAATAATTATTTTTGTCATTTATATTATTAAATAATATTAATAATAGTTGTTATGAACTTAAAAAGAGTTATTTTTTAACCGTGTTGAAATAAAGTTAAATGTAATTATAAATTGTTTCATAAATGTTACAACAATGCTATGGATGCAGTTTTGAATCGGGGCCACTTTTCTTCCTTTGTCGGAGATATTCCTCTCAGAATATGTGTTAAATGAAAAGAGATAGGGGAATCTAATTAATGTAATTAACATAATTATATTAGGAGAGGTTTGACATTGAGATCAATATAAGAATAAAAAAGGCAAGTGATCGTTTCGGAATTTTGTCCTAAATTTATTTATTTTATAAAAATGTAACTTAAAAGGATATCTAAGCTAGGCGATTTTCTAAAATTCATTGCTCTATTAATAAAATGAATAAGATTTAAGTATTTAATTACCCCTATAGTTTTGTAATTATTTAAAAAAAAAAAACAAGACTGCCTATAATTGCTGCAAGGTTGAGGTTCTAAAAATTAATATCAATTAGATTTTTTTTTAAATAATTGCAATTTTCTTTTTCTTGACTAAAAACGCATCCGAATAGATAATTTATCCCCTTATTACTTTTTGATTTATATTTTTAATATTAATTATTATTTTGTTTTAAATAATTTTTTGTTGGAAAATTACGGAAAAATGAGATACCACAAATTATCATTTTATTCATTATTAGAATCAGTTGATTAAAATACTATATTCATATTTAATGCGATGGATTTTTCATTTTATTTTGTCCAGAAAATATTTATTATTATAATGTAATTTCTATTAGATCAATTTATTTCATTAATATTTCACTGGTATAAGAGATTTTTACCTACCAATTTTAAATATTTTTTTCGCCATTTTTTTGCATTGATCTGAGCTAATACTAATATTAATAACATGTAATAATCATAAAAGGTTATAATCAATCAATGTTCAAAAAAATAATTAAGGTATCTACTGCCGATAAGACCAAAATTTCATTCGCAAATTTCATTCAAAATCGCAATTATTAATTTTTTAATCAGCTTGAAAAAAAATCTTTTAATAAGTTTATATTATATGAACATTTATTTAATAATGAACAAAAAAATGGGAGAACTTACACATTAACCTAATAAAATATTATTTTAAATAAGTGGTATTGCTCATAAATTTAAAGACGTTATTCCGATGCAACTGCAATGTTCGGCCACAAATTTTATGGGTTTTCCGCTAAACGATTCAACGGGAAATTGTTTATATTCCATGTTAATGAAAATATAGGAAACATTTTAACACTGTTCATCAAAATCAAAATCGATCGAAACATTGGTTCTAGGATATTTTATTATGTAAAATTATAATAAATCTGTGTTTGAATTGTTCTGTTATTTCAAATTTGAATTTTAAAATTATGCATGATTAAAATTTCATAATTTCGGTGCCGAGATGTGAGTTTGCCCTAGCAGAAAGGAAGACACGTGCGCTGACCATGGACGTGCTTCGGTAATAATCAGATAAATTATAATCACCAAGTTTAATCTTAATTGTTTACCGTGCTACGAAAAAAAAACGAATATGCTTTTTTGCAATTAAAAGAAATAATTTATTCGCAGTAATACGAATGTTAAAAACTTTTTGTACTCTTTTAGTACGAATACAAAATAAATAATAATGATATAAGTTAAATAAAATTTGGTAAAAAAAAATGGTTTTCCAAATATAAGTATGAATCAGCGATAATTCGAAATGAAAATTCGGGTCAAGAGTGTTTATATTCAGATATTTCCTCATTCAAGTTTCCTTAAATAGACTCATTTGATTTTTGCATAATTTGTGATATTTGCATTATGTGTTTAAAAAAACACAGGATGATTTTTTTTGCATGATTATATATTGAAAATTCAAATCACGTAATCTGCACCAACAACTGTGCAAGATCCAGCACTAGAATATAATAACAATATTTAGCGTACAAACATCAGTTATAATATATTATACGGTGTTTGTTGAAAGATGCACGTTTCGCTGTTTGCAGATAAAGCCGCGAGATGCATGCAGCATCCATTTCCTACGCGAGCGCCATTTTGTATGTCCGACAGGTGTTGCAGGTTGATTCGCTATGAATAGCAAAAGGAAGTGGCACGGTCCGAGGCGGTGTTACCGCACAGAATCAATTCCTCGAGACGGAATCAGAGCCGGGACAATGGCAGGATGGGAAGAGAGCGCGTTGCGCCATCGGCAGATTGGGCTGTTGGCGGCGCTTCCGCTGCCCCCTACCTCCGTCGGCAGATACTTCGCCGATTCGCCGTTCTGCCTGCGGATGGTACACGTGTCGCTGGCGAGGAGGCGACGACGATGGCTAAAGGTCGATAAACCTGCTGCTGGCCCACGTGATGGATACCGTTAGCATCGCAAACCTATCAACATTTGCTCGTATGCAATGCGCAACTACTGCCAGTCTCTCTCTCTATTCTGCTACTACCTCTTTTCTAACACAATGAGGCAACAGGTATTCGGCGGTGCACCACACGCCGATTTCATTAGTGCTGCCGTCATAATTGAAGATTGACCTGCAAGCAGAATAATACAGAAATACACGCTCGTCATGGGCACATTCCTTGCTACGCAACTCTTAATCGAATGCTGAAGAAATGACTTAACAAGCGTCGCGTTTATAAGACACAATTTAAATACAGGAAATCATTCAATTTCCTATCATAAAGTTTTAAATTGAGCGTTTTCATCTTACAAGATTTCATTGCACGTGGTTCTAATTGTACGGCATTCACGTTTTATCATTTAGTCATCATAATTAACTTTATCCTTTTTAAAAGTCCAGTCATTTCTAGACTTACAATTATTCGTTTCGACGAAGAAAAGAAATTGTAAAAAAAGATTTTTTCAGTTTTTGTCCAAAATATTTCCTGGAAATGCATCATAAGATGATGCAGTCGATTTTGCCTCATATTTTACTAAAATCTATAATTATTTTTGAGAAAATTAAAAAGAGCAGCAAGTTGTTTATTTCTTCACAACACCACTAACAGCCGATGGAGCAAGGGGGTATTACTTAAAGATGCAAGAACAAAGAAATTAACAGCATCTTTCAATATGTCAAAAGGATAACGACGTCATGTAAGAATGACTTATATAATAAACTACATCCATATAAAGGTTTGATAAAGATTCTAAAGACTAAAGATTCTAGACGCAAGGTATATGATATGAATTTTAATATAGATAAGGATGATGAAAAGATAACTAATATTATTGTACAATTTGATAAACAACTTAATCTAGAAATGAACAAAGAAGATATAATTCAACTTTAGTAAAATGATGTTGAGGTACTTACAACCCAAGACTTGATTGAGATTGAGAGTTCAGAAGTCGTAAGTATCACTACATTATACACTAATGCCAACGCTTTTCCAATCTTTGAAACACTTCTAGAATGCAATTATCGATTTAGCGATTCCTTCATCTTCTAAATGCTGACAAAATGTGATCCTCTTATTATTGGTTTTTCTTTTGGAATAAGAAGAACTCATAAGGAGATATATTCGGCGAATATTGAGTCTTATTCATTATAACGGTGAGGTTTGTGACTAAGAATTCTTTCCCACATTTTCCATTTCTTAAGTAAAAAAATGCCAAACACATCCGAATTGACATCCGAAAATAAAGCGACCATACAATATGGCTACCAATGTCATAATATGTCAGAGATAAGCTAACTGGACTAGGTATCTTGTAAAAAATATTCAGGACAATAAACGCAAATCCTTGTGAGATATTTCTATGTTCTTTATATATTTTATAAACGTTAAAAAAAATAGTATACAAAGGTAAATTAAAATTTTCACTATAATTAAACGTTTTTTGCCATAAATTCTTCATATTTATTATTTTTGATATGTTTTACAGCCCTTATTAGTCATTAAAAACATAACTTATATATGAAAAATATGTATATTATCTCAAGTAATTTCGGATTAATTTAACTCTAAATTATTCTAAACCCGGAAAATTACAGAACTCGTGAGTTTCCTCAATAAAGTAAGAGAATTTTTTATAAAAAAAAAAAATAATCATGCTAGAACTATAGTATACACTCTTTGAAAAGAAAGTTTGACTTATTTTACTTTTTTTATTTTAATTTAATCAAATATTATATTTACTTATACTATACGATGTACTCGAACGAATGGCGCTATTTAATAATAATAAGCGGTAAGGTTTTGTTTAACGTAAGGAAAATATGTTTTCTTTGACGATAAAGTGAAACAGTGTTAAACTAGGTTATTCAATAATAAAATAATAACGTTCCATAAACAATGATTTAGGGGAAATATCGCAAATTTTTATGTGCATACAATTTCATCAGCTTTAATTGAAGAAGCACTAAACGAGACCTTATTGTACTCTCATATTTAATAAGGATTTTATCCGTTGCAATCATTTGCAACTATTTTTTTAATGAAAGTATTGATATATTTAAGTTATTAACAATAAGTCATTTATCCCAAATTTGTATAATATAATCTTAAAATTTTATTGAACTAAGATGAGTAGCTAAATATTTTAAATATTTTCATCAATAAAAAAAATTGTTCCTAATTGTGTCATGATAATGATGTCATTAAATATACTGTTAACCAATTACGGGAATCATTTGAGAAAAGTTGAAAAAATCCTAGTTCAAATAATTGTTGCAGATTGATTTGTATATTTGAGAGGCGCTGTTATGCCTTTATTATGAGAGAAATGAAGACGTAATATTTCAAAGCGAACATTGTTAATTCATTACCGCGGCAGTGAACTTTCTCACAAGCGAAAAACAAGTCGAATTCAATGGCAGACACTGGCGGAGCCCGTGACCTGGAATCGGCGTGCGTTTCAAATTAACCAAACTTGTGCTGTAACAAAACGCACGCGGAAACAATGTTCCGAACTGTTGGATCATATTGTGGAGCGAAACATTTTTTGGAGAGATTGGCCGGAGCGATTGCGCACGCGCAGCTATCCGGAAGAAAGTAGCGCATCCATCAATATTTTGACCATGATTTGCTGCGCCTATTAATTACATAATTGCGATAATCAGTTTTAGTGTAAACAGGTTTAAAACGGGCGGCGAAAATCGAATGTTTGAACAAGTGGCAAAATTTCTTCGCGCGTGTAACACGCCGAGTGATATCGCTTTCATTCGAATGACGTTGTACAAGAATCATCTCATTAAAAATAAATATATTTTTAATGACATTTATATAATTATATCGAATTTATTAGTTTGTGTGTTAAAGAGTTCTAAAAATATCCTCGCAGAGCACGGTTAATTAATTCTACGAAAACGTGCAGTGTAAAATCGTGATATGTAAATTTCAAACACAAACATAACCAAGTTCAGCGATCGGAAAACTTTTTATCATATGATGTCGCGTTCATACGAGATATGTACAATGTTTGATTAAAAAAAATGTGTCGAGTTTATTAATTTCGTGGACTGTATAATTAAAATCGTCAAATTATTGTTGTTGCTGTGTTGGTAAACTTATCAATGACATATCATGACATTGATAGATTTATCGTATGCTTACCGTTGACTGTCAAAAAGTTTAAACGTGCTTTAGTGTGCTCAGCGATTTTTAGTTGTGTAAAAAATGTAAAAAGAATTTTTGTTTTTTGTTGAAGTTGGCCAAACATGGACTCTAAGATTTCAACCGATTCACGAAAATGAAAAAAAAATGAAATTAAAATATACGAAAAGATGATATTTTGCTAATATGGGAGAAAAAGCTTTTACACCAGTATATTATATAATATAATGAATCTGAACGGGACTTTTTTGAGGAGAACAAAATAATATTAATGTCCGTCTATAACGTTTTAAAGATTATTTGGAACAATAAAAATTGAAAAAATCTACCTAAATCTGGATAACCTTTAAAATTCGAAAATATGAAGAAGAGTAGTTAAAAATAATAATATTTTTTTTATTATAGAATCTCCTAATGTATAGTAATTAACGAAAACCATTTTTTTTTTAATTTAGAAAAATCTTCAGTTCAGTTTTCTATTTAGATCTTGATACAAAGGGGTATGTAAAATCCTTGAAAATTACAAGGTAGGCATTTGGATTTCCTTGATTGAGTTATATTTCGTATGACAATATTTTTGGGACAGTCAATCGGTGTCTTTGTTTTAACAAGATTTCCAAGGTCCTTCCTAATAATTGTTACTCTATTTTTTATATTACGAAACTATTATATTTAAATAACTTCTGACACATTATTAGTTAATAAAAAAAATACGTATTCATAAAATTAATTAAACAATCAACCAAGAAGATCGATTTTGTTAATGATTAGCTCGATAACTGTGTGGATAAAGACCCTTTACATTTGAAAACAATAATTAGGAATCTGGATGAATTATTAGTTAATGAAAAAACTGATAAATATATTTATGATATAAACGTTGGAGAAGATAATTGCCCCAGAAGCCTAATACATATATAGGCATATAGTGAATATAACACTATCCCTTACAAAAAAGAAGATTTAAATATTCCAATGGGGAGGGGATTTAGAAAACAATTGACCTTCATGAGATAAAAAAACTAGAGAATTATTTTTATTACAATAAGTGAAATATTCCTTAATATATTTTTTTTCAGAAAATCATCAATCGACGAAACATATATCGAAAAACAATGTGACTTGTTTATCGGAAAATAATTCCTAAACAATACATACAGACCCTCGGCAATGGGACATATTTGTTTGCTGAAAATGTGTGCAAATGTTCGAATGAAAAAAACATAAAAGAATGGGGCTTATTATATTTATTTTTAATTTAGCTCAGGCTTTTTATTTAATTTCTAAATGACTAAGCACTTCTTTATCTTTCCCTTTAAATGCTCTGAGATTTTTTGTTTGATAGACTAACATTGACTTCAATTTTAAATCACTAGCTTAGTTTACAAGAAATATGGTCAATTGCTTTATAAGAGGTTTATATCCAGAAACAACTGATTCCTCTTTCGAATAGAAGTATACGACTGGGAATTTTATTCCAGAACAAACCACACTTGTCTGCAATGAATATTTGGCTAGTAGAATATTCTCCATCTACAATAATATTGGATTATTTTTTTGTAGATTTGATTTTGAGCATCAATTACAAGATTAATTACAGGAAAAATATTTTTTAAAAAGTAGAATGTGCGAAAGTCGAGGGGCGCCTGTAATTATTCATGGAAACTTTTCCATATCAAGTTTAAATTTTTAACAGTTTATTGACCACCGAAATATAATATTCTCGCCATATGAATTTTCAATGAA
>JAGXCT010035079.1:0-37907 GCA_022495035.1 Philopotamus ludificatus
AGCAAAAATCACCTAGGACAAAATCAGAGAACTAGATTTGGAACTTCTGCCACATTCACCGTATTCACCTGATAAAGCACATTCCGACTATCATTTATTTTAATCAATGGAACATTCACTTCGTGATAAAAATAAATGCAAATATTGAACAGGTGAAAAATCACCTGGATTCATATTTTAACAGTAAAACGCAAGAATTTTACGAAAATGGAATTAAAAAATTAAGGAAATTATACTGATTTTTTTTTGTTGCAGAAAAAAAAATGTCATTTCTTTCCGTCTTACCTAATATAAATTATTTCGTTTTGTCTCATTCTATTTCAATTTACGTCGACAAGCTTTTGTATTTTCTCATTATGAATGTTTCATGTTGAGCTGCGAGTCATAAATGCATCGCAAGGACAGCCTCCAGGTGAAAGTCCATATAATTTTTATTTATAAAATGAAACCAGTAATGTGGCAGGATTTAATTAAATATTCAGATGAAGCCAAGACTATTCCGCATCGGATATTACGATGATATGGCATCCAGCAGTCAAACAAAGGAGGTGCGGGCGCCTAACGACGCCCTGTAACGAGCGGCCGGGACCCACGAATTACGCACAACTCCCCGCTTTGATTAATGGTGTCAATGGCCTACGCCACTGAGGCTCGACTTGATCTCGGGCGCTCCGGCAGAATCGGGGCCCGGGGGCGAAGCCTCTCCGGAAACCGGCCACTTTGTAATCCATCCTCGCGTAATCCGTTCCGTGTCCGCACGCGATCTCGCCGGGCTGACTGATCACGTGTCCGGGCGGAAACCAGATCAAACGCGCTCCACGCCAAAAACAATGTACTAATTATCGTATTTGTGTTGGTATAGCCGGATAGTTTTTCAATTGCCAGCTAACCTATGGCCGATAATTAATTTTTAGAGCGTGCAAAAAAATAATAAAAAGCATAATCGTGCCGAATGATAAAATAAATTGATACATTTAGATGTTGGATGTCGGGCATTTGCAATTTGAATCGATTGCAAATGTAAAATATTATATATTTCGCATGTATATGTCGTTGATCTCTCACTATTGTAATCAACATTCAAGTGTATGCAGTGGCGGCTCGTGGGTAAAATATTTAGGGGTGCGGCAGAATATTAACCTATAAAATAGGGTGAGGTAAAAATACTAAATAATATGACAAGCGGCACGTGGCTCAAAGAAGCTATGCGTCAGCATTACTGCGCTACAGTGTGTCAGTATAACTGTACCAAATCACAGCGCGAGACGGTGATAAGCGGTGGGATCCCCCCGCACTCCGCTACCGGCCCGCATCCATCCAATATACGACGCAGGCGGCACTCTTGCTCCACATCGTACGGAGTAACACTGCTCGTATAGGCACCGACCAGATTAATAAATATAAATTATATTTATATTTCGTATAATACATAATCAATAGACAGATATATATTAATATACAAAAATATATTTCTTTTATCAATTTGCCTCAACGAGCCGCTCCTGAATATAAGTGATATGCTATAGGAAATATATGTATTTTATTATAAAGGCGATATATCGATACATATTGAAATATTTAAAATAATTTAATAGTTTTGCCTTTATTTTTCTGCGATTAAATGAACACTGAAATTTAAGTGTTGTCATTGGTCATTATAGGCAATATGCAATAGGGATTTTTATATGCTGCTAAATATGTTATTATTTTTTTTATTCGTCAGATGAGGGGATGTGTTCCTCTCAATGGTTTTCTAACTTTTAGACCATTTTTTTATTCGCTTGGGAATTTCACTGTAGAAACCCGTTTAAGAATAGCTCGTGAGACGGTGCAGAGTTTTCTTTTTTTTCCCAAGACGATGACGATGGTATAAATATTTATAAAGGAAAAAACATACATTGATTTTAATTTAACATTATTATCATATAATATATTAATTTAAAGTCTTGTTTGTTTTTTGTAGGAGCTGTAGTCGTATTTGAAGCTCAGGATCTATGATCCTTATGTGTTTTACCCGTAGTTTATAACATTACTAATTATTTTAATATATTTTTGATTGATCTTAGATGGCTTCCTGTTATAAAAAGATCTTTCTTTATAAATTTTTATTATAAATATTTGAATAAATTAATAGAATACACCAAAAATGTCAAACGAGCATTTAAATATATTTTTTTAAATTTCAATGCATAGCGAGTGAATGATTTTTTTAAATAAATATTTTTATATTTATTCATAAATAAATACTCTCAACTTTTCTCATTAGGTTTTTAAATAATCTCAGAAAAGATATGTTATTTATTATAATATTATAATTATATGAACGCGTATATTATTAAGTAGTACAGTAAACCCTTCTATAGCGTGTGCGATAGACGCTCCTATAGCGCTCCCTTCTAGTGCGCCTTTTTTTACCTGAACTTTGTTTAACTTATTCTGCTGTGACTGACGGATCATTACAAATAATAATCTAGTGGAATTTAATTGTAATTAAGAGAATATTCTTATCTTCTCAATTTTTGCAAAATTACACCATTTGAGTTGTTGCCCCTTTTTCCAATGATATAAAATTAATAAAATCCTTTTTTTAATAAATTTGTTTTTTCTATTAATATGCTAAAATAAATTATACTACATACAAAGTTTGATAATTGATACATTTTTAAAAATAAAATAAATAAACTGTCGCATTTAATTCCCCTGTCTAGTCCTATTAGATTTTCTGACGCACATTGTTTCGCAAAATAAAGGTAAATGTTTTATGGTTATGAAGTCTTCTATAAGATGAGTTTCTATAGCTTTGATGATTATTAGAGACACGTATTTTAGCATCTATTTTTTTAAAAAAATAGCGTTTAAATGACAAATTTTAGCATCTATTTAGCGTTTATTTCTTAATTACGAATTTGACGTTAAAAAGTCTAATTTATACATAATTTTTTAAACGATTATACACATATTGATAAAACATTTAAAATCAACAGAACCAAGAATACATCGATTAAAAAATTATATAATGATTAAAATTTATTAAAGTTTATCATCGAGCATGTTTCTATTGATGATTGTTTTAATCTAGTACGTCGATCGTTAACAATTAAATTGTACGTACTAAAAAACCGTTCTGCGTCAACACTATTTGCAGGACACCAAATTGATTGAAGGGCAGCATTGCCGAATTCTTCGTGTTTCATCTTTGTTGCAAGTAAAAGTTGAAGAGTATCAACTTTTACTCTACTTTTAATATTACGTGATAAATTCTCTTAGGTAATTTTTTTAGGTTGTTAAAGGTGTAAACAAAGCTAAGTTTCTTATTACCAATATCGTTTCATCAATTTGGAAATTACATCTACTTCCAGCCACGCGCGGGTTGAATAGATGATTTAAAGCTCTACAAAACACATCTGCTCTTATTTATATTTCTAAATGTGACTCGAGTTTGGCTACCAAACTTTACGGAAACTGGCTTTAAGAATATCTATTTATTCTAGCTCTGGGTGTGTTCGTCTGCTCTGAAGTAACTTGGCTTCCATAGGCAAAATGCCACCTATGTCATAACCGAGAGAATTTTTTATCCTACAATTTCATCCCACAAATAAAACGGAAAAGGGGTACAAGATCCTACTCATAGACAATAGACAAGTGTTGACCATAGAGTCTGGGAGGATTCTCTTTAGTCATTCTTCAAGAAAATCGATATATGGAAAATTTCGCATCTATTCGCAATTTTATCGCATTTATCGCATTTATCGCTTCTATCGCTTCTATGTCAAATAAATTAATTTTCTACACGGTTATTGATAGAACGAATCTCCCGTCTAAAAAAAGAGTTCGGTCTAAATTGTAAACACCTTCTTCACTTTAAGTTTTGAGACAAACTGACTAAAATATCGATTATTGAAATTAGTCTGAAAACTAAAACTCTATTTCAAGTGTATTAAATAAATAATTACATGCTATATTTAATTAGATATATTCTTGGTATTTATATATAATTTAGCAGAGTCGTCGCTACTGATTCGGAAGTCCCTCCAATTCCGTTGTCAAATACATAGCACAGATACGTTGTGTGTATATATATATACAGGAAATCTCATTTTTTGCACGGAATGATATGCTATTCACGGATTTTGCCGCCTCCGTCGATTATTCGAATGAACAATTTGGAAAGACAACAATCTGCACGACGTATTCAAACACAAAACACAACCAGGAAGTGAATCCGTCCACTGTTCTCGTTTCTGAGCAACGTTATATTTTCTTTTCCCCTATTCAGCAGTTTTCTTCTCATTATACATCCATTAGGTCAAATAGACCGTCTAGAGAAACGCTTCCCGAGTGTAGTCATTCTCGGCGAAGTGCTTTTCATCCGAGAAAACATGTTATGAAAGAAAGTATGTTATTGCAGCCAGCTTCCGTATCCGACATCTTTAGTGTCCCGCGGGACGGAACAAATTTTACGATATTTAATATTCATAAAAAAAATATTAATTACTTATAGATAGATTATAAAGCGCTCCACATAAATTCAATATGAAAGAAATGAGGATAAAAAACATGAGAGTATTATTGTTATCCCATACAATGCGTATGAAAAAAAATATATATATAGACTTAATTTTATTGTATTCAATTTTATAAAGAAATCATCTTAAAAGGATATATTAAATCGTATAACCTTAATATATAAATTTTATTATATCATATATATAATATGATTCTAATAAAAAATATTATATGTGACTACATAAATAATAAATAAATATATATATTAGGTATTAAATGAATACATGGTATTATTTTAGTAAATTGACTTCATCATGTACATGTGTATATCTTTAATTATAATTCGGTCAAATGGGTATTGCGATATAATTGTGTTTGGATCAATAACATCACGAAAAGCCCAATTTAATTAAAATTTGATATCTAAAGTAATTTTAGATAATATAAGTTATTATTATATCATATAATATTTGAGTTTGAAACTACCGTGTAAATATACTGTTATCTAAAGTTAACTCAACAAAATTATGTGATCTTGTGTTAGTTTGTTTTATTTATCTTAATAATGTGCACTATTTATTTTTATATCACATTAGAATTTAATATGTCCCTAAATATTATTATCATTAATTAGAAAATAATTTTAAGCATTTGATAATTTAATACTTCTTTAACATCTCTACTATGATAATTTATATTATTTTACTTAACATCACTAGTATATAATCATCATAAAGCACTTCTTAACAGCCTTTTCTGTTTTTTCGTGAATCAAATTGATCGCATTTAGAGACAAAAGATTTTTGGGATTTGTACATTCTATCCAAAGTTATCTCTAGGTTGTATTTGCGTTCGATTTTTATTTAAAAACACGTGCTTTTAATTTTTTAAAGCAAAATAATCCGTGGAATAAATAGCATAGGATTTTTTATATCGATATATAATTTTGTATGTTGCTATATTGTCACTCTTGTTAATTTGAGTCGATTGAATAACCAGAGCTGACTTATTTTACCATTTTTCAAAAATTATTATAGAAATATTTCATGAACTGAGATTATCACTATAATTCTTTTGCAATTAGTATAGAATTAAATTGATTTATTAGTTTATCTATTTTATCTAAATTTTAAAAGTAATCAATAACTTAATAAATTAATTATGCATATATTAAAAACTTCAGGTTATGAGCTTTGTGTGTGAATTTGCCACGTGGGGCTAATCATGCCGACAAGATTACCATTACGCTTTATTAATTAGCTGGAATCCTTTAGAATTTTCCAACGTACCCATTTAATTTATAAACTTTCCAGACAATAAAAACATTCTGCCAAAATATAAGTTTTCCAAAGTGTAGACATTTTAATCACCGCTCAAGCGTGGAAATTCATCTGAGTATATGTAATTAGAGTTTATTGGTTTTCCGAGGGCGGAAAAACTCGCGATATCCTCACCCCTTCACTTGTAACCCTAACACGTTCGCTGGAAAACGTCAACTAAACATATTTAACCCCGGGAGAGCGGATCTGTTCGTGTCACCGATTCGCATAAAATAATTATACGACACTCGATCTTAGAGCGCACAATTACACGGGAGCCAACCTTATCTGTCACACGCAGCAAAGGCGTCCCACTATGATTTAGCAACTTTCATTCGGCTGTATTCAAATCATCCTAAATAATTTTATATATATTTTATTTAAATTAAATTACCCTATGGCATTTTTGCGATTTTATTTATTGTAATATGGTTTCATACAAGACTAATTAAAATTTAGTAAAGTTTAATTATCATCCAATGCCATTAGTGTATTAAAAAGCTGATTAACGAACTGAATCGTATATGATTTCATATAATTAGTATTAATTAGGCAAATTAAAAAAATAATGTGTCACTCAAATTTTATCTCTAATGTTAATTTATTTATTATATAGTTTTTTAGATTTTATATATATGGGAAATGTTAATAAAACATCTTGTTTGATAATGCAATAATATATAATTGCTTTTCATATATTATATAGGTTATGTTAACATGCACTTGCACATGGTGAAGATAATTGAAGCTTAATTTTAATACTTCGTAAAAGCTTTGTTTGCATTGTCTATTTCCTGAATCCGGGAAAACGTGAAATTTTGCAAGCTCGGGCATTATATCATGGCTAGTTTCATCACATCTAACATTTGCGTTTAATTAATTTTAATCAAGAATGCTATATATGGGCTTTTTAATATTTTATAAAATTACGATTAAATAAAATATTAATTTATTTTAATTCAGACGAACCCTTTAAAACACGGCATCTATTTAGCACGATTTTGTTTTAATACCGTTCAAGAATTGTTGAAAATCCCCGAACAACGCAGAGTACCTACAGCATGTTTCGAGAAATAGGAAAATCCCGCACAACAAGGGACGCGATGAGAGCTTTCAAGAGAAAGCACCAACTCATTCAAGCGTACATTTCATGTCAGATTTTGCTTAATTAACTTTGTTTATGAAATGATAAATGTATTTTTTTTCTTTTATTATTTACAGCCAGCGCCATTTTTTTTTTTTAATTCCTTCATTAGTTTAAATATCGCTAGTTTTTATTTATCATAACTTTATGGCGCTGAGTACCAAAATTCCAGTTAAATAAATTCTGAAAATTTTAAGAGTACTTAACTGTATAGTTTGGATATACTTTTCCTACTAAATTTTAATTTTTTAGACTTTCGATTCTAATTTTGAACGAGATATAGGATACAAAGAATTTATTCAAACTTAAACACAAATCAATTTTACTACAATATTATTTATGAATTAAATAATATCAGTCTTTCTCAATTTATTTTATTTAAAAAAAAAATGAAAATATCCATGTGTTTCCTTGTTTTCACTTAATAAAACTAAATATTTTAGTTCTTCTATCTGAAGATGTTTAGGGGCCCGAATCTTCGTCTGAAGAAATATTCAAATCATAGATATTATCCAGATCTCATATGACTGATTCATCTTCGATCTCAATAAAAACTTTATCTTTTTCTTCTTAGGCTAGTTTATATGACATCTTAATAGGTTTTATCAGTTTGAACCCTATTAAGGGTTAAATCTTTCGTATGTTTTACAGTACATTATGATTTGAGGATTTTTATATTCGTTTTATATCACAAATGATTTTTTTTCACAATCTTTATTTATTTTTTCCTGTCTAAATATAAATAATAAAATTACAATATTTTTTTAAATAAGTAACAATATTTTATTCTAAATTTAAAGCAGGCCATTTAAGATGCGTACATGTGTACATGCGTACATGTACGCCAGACGCCGAGGCGTATGGCGTACATGTACGTTCATATCCATATAAGGGTTTATACTTGTATCCATGGGTGTAATCCCAGACTTCATTTTCTGTGCATCGTAGATTTAATCGAATGTTATGTTTTATTATTTATGTGGATATGGGGATAAGGAATATGGTGAAAATAAAAGAGTAGAAGTGGATTCATGAGGTATAGTAGTGGCTCTCATTAGGATGTAATTTTCTTTTTTTTGCCTGGGGTTAATTGACTGAGGATTGATTTTGAAAGTCGAGGATTTTGATAAATAATCAGGATGGTATTTAAGTTTTAAAAGGGAATCAAAAAAATGTTTGACAAAGGTTTAACATAGCTAGTTAAATGAAAAAAATGTAGATCTTTGATCATTTTACTGAGTAGTATATTATATTGAAACTGGATTTAATAAATAAAGATCTAGGTATTTTTTTCTAAAAATAATTTTGATTAATTGAGATGATTATCAAATTGTGAGAGATGATGATATTGTGTTATTATTGTGTGTGTGTTTTGTTGTTTTTACGTTATGGGCGTATTATTAATTATAACAGAAAATTTTCAAAAGATTGTTTGGATATTTTATAGATTTTATTTATTGAATAATTATCGTTTAGAATATTATGGAAATTTATTAAATAAATAATTGGCACTTGTCCATTTACTGCAGTTTTCCGATAAAAATCTTTCTATAGTGGTTCTGTTCTTCAATATATATAAAACATCGTCATTTTGTGTTATTTTTTCAACGTCAAAACTAGAAAAAAGCCATATATTTATTAAATATCAAATATTTTTTTATTTTTTTTTTAGACTTATACAGCTTACTTAACAGAGGTTTAAGGTAAACTGTAGTCAATTATTAGCACGAAAGGCATGGCATAAGTTATTGATTTGTGATAGATTTTCTTTGATATAAATAGATATTTTATAAATAGGGAAACCACACGAATGCTCTAACCACGTATCATTTGCTATGATTGGGCAATCAATCTGTTTATCATGGAAATAGTGAAGCACTATAAGATTACAATGAAATTACTTCGACATAAAAAATCCAATTCCACGAATAATAAATAATATTATATGAAAATTAGGTTTTTTTCGATGAAAATGTGATTTTTCATATTGCTAATAAATTAATCACATCTGATGAAAATATATATTTTCCGATGTTATTGTAATGCAATATTGTGTTGATAAAGAGGATGTTTTCAGCCGTATTGTGCACACGCCCACTATTATTATTTCCGGAGAAAAGCTTTCGCGGAAAATATTTAATCACAACCTATTAAAAAAATGCGATGTTATATATGAATTCCGAGATTGCAGAATACATAACAGTTTTCTTCCGATAAATTTTTAATGGTTCGCTACGTGCGAATTTTCATTGTAGCACATTACCATGGCTTCGAATCCCATTCGGAATAGTGCGATCTGTGATCTGAAATTCGATAACGGTTAGTATAAGTGCGGAAAATTTAAAAAATGGCCATCATATTATTAAACGACGTAAATAAAGTGGTTAAAAACTTGACACCGTGCCCTACATCAACACGTCTTCTATAATTGTAAGGCTGTATTATCAATCTGACAAAGGCGTGGGGTCGTTGAATTGACACCGGGGGTAGTGTGTGCAGATGTCTGTTCGCACAGTTTAACAGCTCCACCCCTCCTGCGTCCATTGTGTGATAGTTGTTATTGGGCTTTATCAACACAATGAGCTTTTGTGGCATTTGTCGTAAATTTTATTCGCACAGAAAAGCTCGATTAACCCAAATATACGGAATATTTTCTATTCGATTATGTGTTAGTTATTTTTTAAATAATTATATCTAAGCATAAGTGTTTGATTATTTAAATTTGACCGAAGTTATAGCACTGGCAGACGCATATCTGATATGAATAATAAAATTGATTGCATACACGCCATCACGATCACTATAATAATAAATAGGTAACACGTAATGCATTGCCGAGGTCAAAATTACACGTTACGCAGGTAAACCGATATATTTGTTTTAATTCGTGCCCAGATTATTTAATTAGTCGTCATGGAAGCGAGTTTAATTAGCCTTTCGCAGCTAAATAATAGAAAATTCTAATCTTGTTAATTAACGAAAGCCGCTGTATAATATAAAATTATTCCTTGACGATCTATTGGAGTGAAAAGAAAATTTTTCGAGACCACTCTGCCGCAGAATGCCCTATGAGATTTATTAAAAATTCATTATGTTGAATTATGTGAATTTTTTTCAAGGAAATCTTTGCCTCTAGTGTACTTCAATATGATATTTCAAAAGTGTACCAATGGTAGTATTTTTTTTAATAAGTATGGGGTCGAGTGTCAATTAAATTGCGTAAGTATCCCATATAAGAGTAATGTCATTTTTTATTATGTAAGATTATAGCATCGGCGATAATTTTTTAATTATAATAAAATATATACGCGTGTAATATTTATGTTAAATTTTAATCTTAATCGAATATATTATTACGTACTAATTCGAAGAAATTAACCTCCACGATATAATATGTCGTCTAGACTTTACAATTAACAAATTTAGCATATTGGTTAATATTTTAATAACTTTTGTATTATATTAATTAAATCCTGTTCAATCACGAAATATTATTTTAATACTTATCACTTAAATTAATTTTTTTTTATATATTGTAATAGAAAATTTCGGTAAAATTGTTATTAGATTGTATATTACTCAGTTGAAAATATGTCAATTCAATTATCGTTAAATATTTTTTAGAGACGAGGTTAGTTCAAAGTATGCCTCAAAAGGTCCCATAAGATGCCACGAATTATATTAAATTAGAGTATATCAAATATAATTAGAGTGCTTTCATATTTTAATATAATATTATCACGACTAGTAACTTATTTTTAAGAGCAATTTAAGTTTAAATTTGATTGAATAAAATAGTATATTTTATAATTTGTATTTAATTATTAATATTCATTTTGAAAAATGAAATTGAGGAAATTAAAAAAATACTCGACTGATCTGTAAATATAAAAAAAGGCTAGGAATACCTGTTTGATCGTGAAATACTTTTAAGGTATTTTCCAAAAACAGACTGTTTTGAACATTGTTTCGTGAAAAGTTGTATAACATGTTTTAAAATGAAATATATATATTTTTTTAAAAAATAAATGTAAATCAGCCTCAGGTTAGTTTAAAAATAAGTTATACAATTTTTTTGTAAAAAAATATCAACAATTGAAATAATATATTATTTAAATAAATTATCATAGGTTTGTTTTCTCTGTCTTATCCGTACTGATATTATTTTTTTAATTTATATACAAATATGTAAAATCGTCTGGTAATTAATATATTTATTTTTCATCTTTTTTTTAAAAAAAAATGTTTTATTAGATTTATAGTATAAAAAGGGCGGCTCGTCTAAATACACTGCGGAGCTGCAGCACCCCCAAGCAAAATAAGAAAAATATATTATTATATATGTGTTTATTGATTGTGTATTATGTACAGTCAACCCTCCTATAACGTTTCCTGTAAATCGCCGTTTTCTACAAAATTCTAATATTTTTAAGGTCAATTTACATATTTCATAAATCTATAATATTAATATATTGCCGAGCGAAATAAAGGTCAATGTTCTGTGCCACTTGTCACTTATTTTGTTATTGTTAATATTACTTAGCATTTTTATCTCGCCTAATTTTTTTATATTTTAAATAAAATATAAGGGAAATATACTTAATATTTCGCAGCACCCCCAAATACTCTACGAGCCGCTACTTAGTATAAATGTTACTTATTTCTTATTAATTGTTAAAAAATATTTATTTTAAATTAGTAACTAAGAAAATTCTGATTTTTTTAATATAAATAAAAAAAATGAGAATTTAATTTTTCTAAGGATATAAAATATGTTTTTGCCCAAATTACACGATTTTTTTATTTATAGAAATTAAGGATTAAAATCTGGCAATGGAATTTTTAATATAGCTTTAAATTATATATTTATATCATCTGACAGAATTCATCAGGGAAAATTTTTCTCGATTTTATCTATTTATTATCACGCCACTTTGTGTTTAATCGAATAAGGGAAAGTTGACATATTTTTTTTATTATAAGTTTTATTCTGAAGGATTAATTCCTTAGAATTGATTTCAAGAGTCCGAATTTATAAAATCTGTATGTAAGAATTGGTTTATTTATATTTTCAAGACTTTTAAGAAGAAATTGAAAAGGGTTGTTCCAAATGATTTTATGATGTCATGTTAAGACTGACTGGCATTTGAAAGGGCATTAATTATAGTATTATTATCAATAATAATATATTCAAACATGATATTTTAAATTTAAATGGATAACAAATAAATATTTTCGATCATTTTTATAAATATATAAATTACAGTTATTTGTGCAACAATCCGATGAGAATATATTTTATCTCAAGTAAATATTATACATCTGACAACAGTGAAGCCCCTATCATTCTTTTTCTCACGTTCATCGTACTTTTAAATAATCGCAGTTTTATATTACGATTCCTTTGAAAAACAATAGATAAGGATTTCACTGTATGTACTTCTTTGATAATACATTGAATAAAAAATCATTATTTTATTTTCCAGAATGAAAAAAGTTATATGTTTCGAGATACCGCATCATAAATTTAAAGCAGGTGAGTTTTGATCTTAAATTGTTTTTATAAGCTCTCGGTTATTATTTGTTCGCAATATCACTTCAACATTTATGACCTAATCTATCTAAGTACATAATACGAGATATGTACATACATCCACATCTCGAAGGCTTCTATACACTCGATAGCCACGCCGGATATTCTTAAAATATTCGAACTATTATAAAACTGAATTATAATTAAATACATCATGTTTCAAAGGACTGAACGATTTCGTTGCGTTCTCTTAATAAACTATTATAACTCCATACCAAACGTATTCCATATAATTTTCATTTATTCCTCCAATTTGCTAAGGCTTTTCTCTATTGATGTACAGAATATTCTCAAGCTAGCTGAAATTATTTTCCTTACGGATTATTCGATTCTTATTTGATATATCGCACTCATTACTTAAGAATCTCCCTTTTGGCAATAATTCATTTAGTCGAAGGTGCTAGCCTATTTATTTTCGCTATATCAACTTGAAGATAGAATTGCAACTTTTTATATAGTACATTTTATTTTTGAGTAAAAATTGTGTAAAATGATGCAAATCTGAGTAAAATAATGAGCTTGAGTGAAATAGGACTACTATATAACCCCCCATCTTTAAACTTATATTAATACTTGAAGTATGCGTAGAAATAAGTAAATCATGTAAAAATAATAAATGACATATTAATATGTATTTATTCTCCCAAATAAATTTATTTTTTTAAAACTTATGACAACGTGAAACTCGGATCAACACTTAACAGTTCTGTTTGGAATTTGGTGGGATATTTACGCCATCGTCCATTATAAACTTTTAAAACGCGGAGAAATAATTACAGCAGATGTTTATTGCCAATTAAATACTAAAAGTCAACCGTCTACATTTATTCAATAGAAAGGGAATTATTCTTAAACTCGAAGTGCTCATAAACCAAAAATAAAGTAATTAAAACTGGTAAAAGTGTTACCTCACCCACCATACTCACCAGTATCAGGAAATTCGGATTGTTTTTCATTCAGGTCTTTAGAGCACAGAAAAAATAACAGATGATATAAAAAATCATCTCATCAATATTAAGCCACTTAGTGTTTTTCAAGAAGGAAATTGAAAAATTTCCAGACACTTTTTTCTAAATTTGTGTTCAGACATATTATTTGTGATACTTTTGTGCAAAATCCATTAAGCATAAAAATGTTCCTGAAGAAAAATAATATGACTTCCCCATCGTTGTCTACTTCATGTTTATCGAAAAGGCGTGGAAAGGGATTACCAAGAGAACTCTTTTTTCTGAGTGGAAGAATCTTTGGACCGAGGGCGTTGTCGAATATGAGTTTGAGTACCCGTGAAGCCTGTAGTTAACGAGATTGTCTTTGGTCAAGATCATGGGACTGGATATGGATAACAATGCTATCGATGGGCTTATTGAAGTGCACATCCAAGATATGACCATCAAATAGATTATGAAAAAAATTGCGAAGGAGAATTTGTTAAAGAAGGAGGAGTTAACAGTAAAGCAAAACCCTTCTGGCGTAATAAGAGAAATACTGAAAGTATGGGAAACTGTTGTATCACACATTTAGAAGTGTCACCTTACTGATATTGTTGTGTCGTATTTTTACAAAATTTCGAAGCGTCCACAAAAACAAATGTCTCTCAGCTTTCTTAAATATTTTTTTTTGTTTTCTGTTTATTAAATTCGCCTTTCAGGTTGGTGAATTTTTTTTGCTAAAATTCATTTATTTATTTGACTATGATGAACGAATGGCAAAACAGTAAATTTAATGAAAAATTCACCCATATAGCCCTATGATAGAACTTCATCCAACGTCCTTTTCCATTTCATCTGGTCTGTCGTCATGTCACTCCGTCTTCTGGTAAGTTCCAATGGCGCAGTGTCCCTCTGTACACAGTCCAATCACCTCTGCCTTAGTCTTCCATTCCTTCCGGAGACAGGAAGGCTTGTTAACAATAAGCCTTTTCGGCGGCTGACTGTCCTTGACACGTGACACGTGGTTAGGAGTTTGGCAACTCTGACGTCAGCTTTGACCAGTATATTCTTGTATGGTGGGTACAGCTCCTCATTACTTCAGATAAGTCATTCCCCGTCGTCGAATATGGCTTCAAATATTCGTTGACGGGATATCCAGTTGTCGCCTTTTTTTAAGAGTATTTCTATATTTTTTATACTAGGTTTATTTTGTTAATGAAGAGATCATCATTTTATTATTTACATGCGACCTACACAACATTGTTAAATTTGTAGCTGGCCCGTTGTAAAAAAAGGTCACTCATCCCTCGTCTATATCGTCCGCATAGGCAGGAAGCTGCATGGGAATGAGTCTCCCATATTTACATTTCCCACAGTGTCAATAATATAGTAAATAATTCCAAAAAATTATAGATTTATCACCAGAGGCTTATCTTATATCGGGGTATTATCTTCTCAGTCGTTGTTAACTTACATTATCAAATTGACTTTATGTTACGTAGAAGCCATGACACTTTTTTTTAGTCGTGAAGCGATTACATATTATTATTATATTTTATAGAAGATATTAAACCACTTTGCTGAGGAACGTGACCATGGGTATGATTCCCCTTATAGAAGTCCATAGGCATGGTTATCATGGAAATATATAGAGCAGTAGTTTCGCGTTGCCTTCTGCATCGCAGTGATTTTTTATACCGAAAAGCGCTGCTGCCCGCTTCCCAGCTTATATTTTTGACAATTATTTTTTTGTGAAATGAAGGTCGTCAGCCTTCCTCTGATGCAGAAGTTTATATGAGGAAATAGAATCTTGATTTTAAAATATTATTGATACTGAAAAATGCACCGATACATACGATTTAAAACATCCTAATGTTAAAATATTATTTTTACCACCAAACAATACGTCTATAATCCAGCCTTTGGACCAGAATAATTTCATCATTTAAAGTGTGTTATATTTGTCGAACATTCGAATAAATATTAAATGATATCGATCAAGATGAAAATTTAAGTCACATAAATCTTGGAAAAAAAAATCTAAGCGAAATTGTGTCGATATTGTTTCTGCATCTGTTGAAGAAATAAATCAATCGACTAGCTGTAGCCCAAAGATGTCCCTGCAGAAAATGTTGTACCACCAAATTGAATACCAAAAGACAATTAACATTTGTCGTGGTATTGGTGGAGAAGGATTTGATGGTATGGATATTCAAGATATCGAATAAATAATGATCACACATTGAATGAAGAAGAGTTGGTCGAAATGTTGAGTGAACCTTCGATAATTAATGACTCGGAAAACTGTTGCAGTGAAGTAACTACACGTTTCACTTTAAATACAATAAATGAAAGCTTAGGATTAGCTGATGAATTAGAACATTTTTTTATAGAAAATGATTCTATAACGAAGAGGGAATTACAACAAATTTTGGCACCTTATGACGATATACGTAAATATTTATACGCTAAAAGCAGAAAATCGCTTATTACAGATTATTTTTTAAAGGCTAAATCCAAAAATAATCCAGAGATCGTTAAATTTAATATTAACTAACTTTGATATTTTTTTGGAACGCAAACCCTAATTTTGTATGAACTTCAAACCTCGTATAACACGGATTTGTATCACACGGTACCATATGACCGTGTTATACGAGGCCTAGGTGTACAGTAAACCTCCCTGTAACGTCCTCTCATATAACGTTCCCCCCTATAACGTTTGCGGCGGTTTTTTCATATAACATCGAACCCCCCTATAACGTTCGCGCAATGACATAATGTAGCTCCGGATCGCTTGACATCGACACGCATCCGGCGAAACAATATTTGGTGATTCATCGGAACGAGGCTATCGGCACGAGGCTATCAGAGCATTCCAGGGATATTCACACATACAGTAAGAAAATATTTTCTACTTTTATATCCGTGGAATGAATTATAATCGAGTAAATCGATACTCACGCTTTTTTTAACTATTTGATTGTGTAATATATGTGCATACCTCTTAATCTTATTAATGATATGATCTAATTTCACAATATGGTCTCTACAATTATTATTTCCATATGCGTCGATCTCTCTGATGTTTAATTCTATACTTAATGGTTGGAATAAAACATATTCCCGGAATAGTTTTTATTACATTTATTCATCATATGCTAGCGCATTTTTTAAAATTTAACTAATAAAATATCGCGTTGATCTGCTCTGACCGGCAAGTTGCGGGAAGATTACGTCAGACAAAATACGAGGGTATCGCTCATCGCGCGAGCTTAGTCATTTGCGCTGGTAAACACGTAAAAATGTGAAAAAAAAAATAAATAAATGGGAATGTGTTGATTTACTGATTTCCTTTAAATCAAAAAATAAAATTGAAAAACCTTTACCCCCTATAACGTCCCCCCCTATTACGCGGAACCTATCCCGACGTTATAGGGGTGTTTACTGTACTTATATTATTTAGTTGGCTTGTAATTTATAATTATTTATTCAACAAACTAAACTCCCTACATAAATAGTTTTATAAACATGCGGAGGTAATGAGTCTTATCCACTTACATCCCCCCTGATCAGTGTCATATAAAATTGCCTGAATTCCCTGTTTTCGCCGGGTACCTATCGGACAACTAATTTAGCTAAATAAACTTACATCCTTGAAATAATATGCCTATCTACAAGCAAGGATTTCTTTATGAACATTGTATTATTTATTTTGCTTATCTCACAAAAATGTGGCTTTCGGCATATCTGCAACAAGATATTGCGTTATTTATGCGCAGTGTCGAATGAATCTAAATTGCAACGCGCACGTGCCTAATCTTGGTTCCGCCGTTTCTAGTTCTCGGGTGGTGAGTGCATATATTTAGGTTGGAGTAGGTGGTGAGGTCGTCGGTGGCGGAGCCGAGTGCGTGCGGCGTCGCTCCGCGTCGCAGGCGAAGAGGCGGCGACGGTCGCGCGTCATTCGACATCCGCCAGCGTCGTCGAGCGCACGCCGGAAGCGGTGTTCGCGAACGCGCGCGAAACAATTCGAACTTTCGAAATTGCCGCCAATTCTACATCGCCCGTCGGCGGACAATGCACGCGCGACGCACGCCAACCGAACGATATGTAGCTGACAATACAAACAAACGTGTAAAACTCACGCGTATTATTTCAGGTGCGCTGAATAATTAGAATTTTTTTTCCGTGACATTTCAGTGAGTGTTAATTTTTTCTCATATATATATAAATATATTGTTATTTCAATACTGTAATATGATAATGGTGCCTGGGGCCGACCGATCACAGTAACAATCGGTTAACACTTTCGGCGCGTCAGGCAAAAAGTGCTAAATCGTGTCTGTGCGAACGCAATAACCATTTCGGGCCCGGAAGAAACATCACGGGCGACCACAAGCGGTTTTGCTATGTGAGTACTCTATGTCTTTTTTTCTACTCTTATTATACCAACAACAAAAAAAACACTACTATGATTAAATATTATATATGTATATAAATCGTATTAATTCTAAATATATACGATTATTAATATTGTAAATATTTAACTTTACATCAAAATGTATTGAAATTTAGTTTTGATGATCAAGTTTATGGTATATTGTAATTAATAAACTTGTATGAACTTGTATGAATAAACTTTCAAACATACATCGATAGGTTTCTTAGCGTATTATATTTCTGACATATTTTCTCGGTATATCAAATATGTCAAAATAATTAATTAATACCGAAGCGTATCTCTCGCAAACGTCAATCATAAAGCAAAAGGGCTTATGTAGTATGGTAATATGAATAAAATTCAACTAAAATTCAATTTGATAAATACCTTATTTAATTCTGGCACTGGCTTATTTGATAAAATTATATATATATATATATATTGAGATAAATTGCTATGGACGTTTTTTATTTCTTGACAATATTTCTTTATACAAATACTAAATTTTCAAACAAAGTTACAATTCTGTTGCGACATTTTTGATCCTTCTTTTATAGTCTCAGTTTCAAATGATAGTTTCTAAAATTCTTTCTATTCTTTATTAATTCTGACAATGTATTACATTATTTTACTAAACTAAAGACATTTAACTATAGTAAGTTAATTTCTATATATTTAATAAGATGATAGTGAGAATACTTTTACACGATCGTGTTTCAGACGCGTATTAAAGTTATGCTGTAATAAAAATACATTACGAAATCAAAGGTATCGAAAAAACTTATATGAAAAAGTTGAGATATTCGGTTTTTATGACTTTATATAAATAAAAAATGTTTTCGCGAAAGAAAACTTGAAAATTGGATTGCGAATGTATTCAGATTTGTTATTTTTTCAAATAGCGTCAATAATTTGAATTTAAATCGAACTCTCATTCTCGTAATTATTGAACGTTTGTAGCGAAAATTTGAATATGAATCATTTATTGATTGCAGATTAAGCTTTTTCAATATTGCAGCGTTCATATGCAAATATTAAATTTACATAACGCGGTCAGATTTATCGATTTCGAGGAAATTTCATCACGTCTCAATATCAAAAAAATAAAGTACAATATATTTACTTGAGATATTCACGTGTGCGCATAATATTATTTCGGTTTCGATGCAGATTGAATCAAATATTTAGATAATCTAGTCGGATTGAGCATAATACAATTTTGTAAATATCAATACGGAGTGAAATCCAAATAAATCCTGATATGATTGAAAACATGTATTGTGTGAAATCGACGCAATCATGCGAATTTACAAATATCTCACAAAAAGATTTTTTATTTACATTATAATATTTTATTATGACAGCACTATCAATTTCCTGAAAAATGAAAAATAATTGTAACAATATACTAAAGTCTTGCGTAATTAATTTTCAAAGGATTTCGCTTTAAAGTTGTTAAATTTTTTAAAACATGATACTTCTTGTATTAAAAAAAATATAGTGATTTGATTTCAATTTTATCGAATCCACTCGAGACGTTTATGGCAACGTCTAAATATAATATATATTTATGACTATGTTTATTATTACAGAAGTAAATTTTCGAGTCTTGTGATTCGCTAGTTATTTATATTGAATATTTTTATTTGATTTATGTTTTCACTCAACGACTGTATCGATCATATAATTATTTTCGATAGCTTTCCAATACTATTTCCGGTGGAAAATTATGAAAAAATCTGCACAGACACAAGTCGATCGCATCGCGGAATCCCATAAATATAATTCGACGCTATATAGACCGTGTTAATAAATAAATAATATGGATCGGTAAGTGATTCGTATGAGAAAAAAAACAAAAAATATTATAATGTTCTGCCTACGTCAAATTTTAAATGGATTTATAAACACGAACACGAGCATTTATTTTTTTCTCATACATAAATTCTATATTGTAAATTTAAAATAAATAATGGCAATACGAAAATCGTAAGCGTGGGAGATTTTGCACATTTGCTTAAGTACGAATCGTTTTTATTTATTCTATTTGAATCGGATAAGTATTATTCTTAGCTTAAATTTATAATAAGCTTTCGTTTGATTCAAAACTATGACAGCCATGTACGAGTGTGATACAAAAATGCTTTAGAATTTAATTTTTAATGATAAAAAGACTTTTTTGTTTAAATTTTACCTTCTCGATCTTACAAAAAATGCGACTTTGAGTTGCCCGATTCTAAGAAAACGGCAGGACAATGCCAAAGATTGTCGGATAGAGTATAACGCCCTAACGAGGATCAAGGATCGAAAAAAATATTTCAAAGGGCGTTTTAATAAAATATTTACGACAATTAATTGATATCAAAGAGCTTTGGAAACGCTCTACAATTTTCAATTGTAATACACTCATAACTTTTTTATTTATAAAATAAGATGATGAATTGGATACAGTTCAAAGCTAAAAATATTATTAATGCATCTGTTAAATATAATTAATTCGGATTACATTGGTACAGATGTACATAAAGCGTATATAAAAAAACGAACAATTAGAATTTCATTCATTTACTAAAAGCTGCAAATATAGTAGAATCAATATGACTCTATTAAATCCTTTCTGTTGTTATCTTTGATATTCCTTCATAGAATAGGCAGTATTATAATATCCTTTTTTGGTGATTTTGGACTTGTTCAGCGTTTATATATTTTTTTATCTCGAAACAAATATTTTATCGACTTATAATGGGGATAGTCGGAAGGTTCAACATCAGATGAATATGGTGGATGTTGCAGAATTTCTAAATCTATCTATCTTATTTTATCCTGCGTAATCCTTGCTGCGTGCGGTCTTTCATTATAATGCTGCAGGATTGATTGTTGACTAAAACTGAACGTTTTGTAAGCATTTTCTTTTAATCTGACTAATTGAGCACAATTTAGTCGCATCAGGTTTTAGTAATTCAATTGCATTATAGCTAAAACATCACACCAAATAAAAAAAATAACATAATACCTGATTATATGTAAGTTATTGTTTTTTCATGTCCCTTTTTCTAATAATAATCCTTTTAATAAATTAATTCGTTTCATATCTAAATCTTAAAGATATGAAGATTGTTGTACTATTTGTTTTAAAAGCATTAGAATTTTTATTATATTTTTCGGTGCATTTTAAAATTATCATGATTATAAATGACCTTGTTTGGTTTACGAAGATCAGACTTCACTAATGAGTTTAAAATGTCATCATCCTTTTTAAGAGGTCTCCTCGAGTTTGCCCTTTTGGCCAATTTAGCCAGTTTCAAACTGTTGAAACCATCTCGAGCACTTTCGAGGATTTAAAATGTCTCCATAAATACCGCTGATGGTCTAGATAGCTTCATTTTATTTTAATCCTTTATCAAATAAAACAACATCAAATCATACAATGTGTTTTTTAAACTCTGTCGTCATTTTTTTGTGATGAAAATGACTACTTTTCGCTTCATCTAATATAATACAATTTATAAAAATGTATCTAGCTTTAAGTTTACGTCAAAGAAAGGCAGCGATAATAATAATATGAATAGTTAAGATAGAATTGATATAGTGTATTTAGTGTATTTTAGTGTAGTTATGGAATGTATAAAAAATAATTTAGAAAATGAGAGCAAAGTTAAAAATAATACCGGTTTTTATGTAATGAATGGCTTAGACTTTGATGTAAAAAGCACATCTGCTAATCTCTATGCGTTTAAATTTACAAAAATCATTCAGTTGAATGCAAATAATCAGAGAAAATTCGGATGAAAAGGATATCTCTCAGCGAAGGAATTATAATTGTAATTATTACCGGTGGCGGAGAAAAAACATTTAAAATAATTCTTATTAAACACATCTTTTTAGTTATCTTTTTAAATTTGTCATTTTTCGAGGTTTATAAATATTTATATTTTTTTTTATTTCTGCAGGTACACTTGTCTTTGACTTATCTTGACATTGATAGCCATATTGGATGCCCACTTTATTTATGTTCAATGTGTTGTTACTTGTTGATAAAATATAAAATGTGTATAGAATATTTGGCCTGAAAAAAAACGTTATTATACTTCAAATGATTGAAAAAAACTCTGGAAAAAAGAGTATGACGTCTCCAATGGGAACAAAGCATATTTTGTATCAAACTATGTAATATGCTTTTTAAAGTTTTCAATTGCTTATATTATAGGAGATATATCTTTTCTTAAAGTTTGTTAAAAAAGATCTAGAGTCGATTTTATATGTTAATATATGCATTTATTTAATATAAACATTATAGTTTAATATTAAAAATTACAAATGAATATATACTCGTTTGCAAGTATTGTTCGTAACGTGAGTGTCTCCATTTTTCGGGTTAATCGAATTATTGTCCGTATTCGCCATCTGATTAGGGCGTCCGATAACGACGCCGACGACGTCCCGCAGGCAGACGCCGCATTAGCAGGGGCGAGGGCCACGTTGCTATGACCGTGAAATGGAAATGAGAAAAGTAATGAAGCAAAATGTAATTCCAGGCTCCTTGCCGCCAAGACAAATCCGCGGCGATGGAACAAGACCCGCGGCCATATTTTAATTAAATGATTTTTTTCTGGTGTCATTTTCCTAAAACGCCACAACGCCCCCGACGCCGCTTTTCGGGAAACGAAAATTTTCGCCCGTGTCTCAATTACATCTGAAAAGCTTACATTATTATATGGCAAATATTATAATCGTAATTTTAAATTTATTTTCATCATAATGTGTATTATTGATACATACCTTAATTAAGATTAATACGTCTAGACTTCTTCGTATTTGCATACTAATTATTTGCGAGACATTTCATTAGTATTTTCACAATATGATAATGAAGATGAATGCTCGCTACGTCTTGAATGTACACTCGGTTACGGTCAAATCGTGAATGGGTAGTTACTTTAGTTTGTTCGTTCACTTATATATTTTTTTCAAAACTTTTTCAATACTTAATGCCTCTTACGGAGTTACGTTTGATCCTGAAAGGTTACCTTAAATGTAATAAGGATTATTTTGAATTGAACTTTACTTAGCTCTACAAATAAATGACAAAATAATATATGCCATACAAATGAAAAATATACATGCGCCATTAAAATGTTTTTTACTCATTATATTATTTTATTTTATATAACTCGTCTTATTAGTATTAATTTATATTTTTATATATTAATCTGATATGAATTTTAATATTATTTAATAGATTAATCAATTATAGTTTATGTTATATTTTTGATGTTTATAGAATATGAATAAATTCCTTCATTGCTATTTATATCGCATTAATCTTCCAAATTAGATATTAGACTTAGGATTATTATTAGTTTCTGATTATAATAAATAGTATAAATTATTAAATATGATTCATATAATTAATATTTCATCGTTTATTTTCTTTAAAACCGACAAATGTTGAATCCAAATCGAAAAGAATAATAAGCTAAATAATGATTATTTTTGATAAATGAAATGAAATTAAATTCAAAACGACAACAGTTTTTCTCTAGTAGACTCCAAAACTGAAATTGAAACTTTTTTCAATTTTCTCTCCAACTTTGCTTATATAAATAAATCGATATCAAATCTCTCTCAATATAGTTCTGGCTTCTCTAAAAAAATTCACATATATCGGCTTACAAAATCAATCCTAACCCCTCTTATTTTGAGGTAAAATTGAAAAAGTCGACAATTATAATTCATGAAACCCTCATTTTTTATATCATTCTTATCTGAAAATCATCTTTAAATCTAAACAACACAATTATAATTATAAAAATATTTTTTTAATTTATAGTAGTCACTACTGGTACTTTATAAAAAGCTTATTCAAATTTTTAGGTAAAGAAAAAATATGAACCCTCTTATTTTGTTTAATCAAAGTAGTTAAATTCAATGTCAAGCTTTCATAAAATATATATTCTTTAATAATAAAATATATATAATGAAACAGTATAATAAAATGAATAAACTCTATAATTATCTTGATGAATATATAGCAAATATATCATTAGATTTGAGATTATTTTTTTTACATATGCATACGTTTTAATGAATATATTATCTTAAATATATATTAGAATGGTAATGGGTATATTAAATCATATTTTTCTTTAAAAATATTTAAATAATTATATAATATAAATGCGTAGAGAAATATTCATACTAGCAGTATTAAGTTTTGTGATAAAAAATTCAATGGATGAATATAAAAACGTGTCAAAGAATTCTCATGTCTTTCGAATACATTTCTATTTCGCACCCCACA
Organism: Philopotamus ludificatus; assembly: GCA_022495035.1. Classification (NCBI taxonomy): domain Eukaryota; kingdom Metazoa; phylum Arthropoda; class Insecta; order Trichoptera; family Philopotamidae; genus Philopotamus; species Philopotamus ludificatus. Next base: position 24,234 of record JAGXCT010035079.1, read on the forward strand.
CTTTCTAATTTCTACAATTCCAGCGTCTGGCTCGCGTTTTATTTTTATTCCTTTGTGCCAGAAGATTCTGCTATTTTTAATTCAAAGATGATCAAATTTAGAGTACGTCGACATTTTTGCCGGTTATGCCACTTACGCTTTCATCACGTCAGTCAAACACGCATAACGTTATCATCTAATTTAATTTTATATTGACATTGACAGTTCCGAGCTCGTTCATTGTCGATGGAATAGTAAACCGAGATTTGGACCGGATCCAAATCTCGTTCGCGAAAAAAATCAAAATATTTACATCACGGAATTCAATTAAATATTACGCAATTAATTTATATAAGAAAAAAAATGTATATATGTTGAAAAACGTGTAGAGAAAAATAATATTGAATAATTCTCAGAACTTTATAACCACACCTCTTTATCACAATTTATGTTTGGCGATGAAGGACATTCATTTTCTTTGTATTTCCGTCGCATTTATAAGTCGGCGCCCCAACTTTTCCACTAAAATTTTATTACGGATTCATTTCGACATCCATTGTGTATCACCATTCATTCCAATTGCAAAAAAAATATATAAGAAAATGACATAATTCACGTGACCTTGTCGGCCCTTTGGCAGACGTTGAACCTTTGAAGGAAATTCCAAGTCCGAGTCGCATAAAATACTCATATTATCGACAATCGCCGGCTTAATTTATGACAGTCTTCGGAAAAATTCTCGGAAAGCGAAAGAATGGCTTCCATTTTGGAATAAAATAAATATTTTGTGAGATATTTTCATTAGTCGCGCGGCTTGGAAATGCTTTTAACGGAGGCACTTAGATCTTACTTAGCAATAAATTGACATCCAGTCCTGAAAGACTCATTCCCGATGATGTCAATGGTTGATACTAATGAAAGGAGATGGTCAAAATGGAAATGAGATAGATTTCACCTGAACGTATCGACGCTGATAAAAAATATATTATAATTATTTATACAATCGCAAAAGACGGATCCGTTGCTATATACTTTTTTCTTTAAGGCGATTTAATTTTATGCTTATTTAGCACTTTGATCATACCCGTTCCGTTAATATAAAGATTGAATATTTCTATTTGAAGTCGAAATCCGTTTTATGCCACTCTACTCGGATTCAATTTATCACTGAAATTAGTTATGCCTGTCAACTTGTCAAAAATTAGTCTTACTTCATGTAAACAACCGGAATTTGAATATTGTTTCCGTAGTAATAAATATCATTTCCATATGTAATAAAATTATCTAATCTTCTTTGAAAAATATTATTTATCGTGATTTTTCATATCAAACCATTGCTACAATACTTAATTATAGACGAAGATCGTAATTTATTTTATTTTCGATTTCAAACATAATTTAAATAGAAAAAATGATATATTATTGCATTTGTATATAGCATTTATGATTTTAGGTATTTATCTTAAACCCGAGCGTAGTTTTTATGAGTTCGCACATTATATATTAAAGATTACTTTGTTCTAACAAAATATTCAATATTTTTTAGTTAGGGATGCTAGAAGTTTTGTATAATCGAACCTTATTTTAATAATCGCTCACAGACCCTCAATAGGATTTTAAACTTGAATGGTTTCTAACAATACATTATTGATTTATCTCAAGTTTTGCATGTAAAAATAATTTTATTTATATGCTTAAATGATTTTTCTGTATAGAAGATGCATTTTTAATTGTCACTTTTTAGAAAAAGTTTGACATAAAATTATTTTGTCCAGTTTATGTACATAAAATATTTTCGTAGATACATTAAATAATAAATTTATAGGTATTTTAATTAAACTGATTTAATTTACTTATATTGTAATTTATTTGTATTTTAATTCAATTTTTAATGACTTTGGCTCAATTATTAAGGAATTAGAAATTTCCTAAAATCACGATTTTGACTATAACATAACTAAAACGACATCGTTTTTTTTTTGCGTAGTAGATGGGTTCTCTGAATTTAACCTGAAACCCATGCAATTTTAAAATATATAAGAAATAGGATGTTGATAAATTAATTTTGAGGAAATGGATAAATCTGCATATTTATTGAAATTTATTACATGAAGCGAAAAGTAATCAAAAAGTTATTATTAGAATCACTCTGGTAAACAAGTATTATTATGTAATTAATTAATTATTTTTGTGTTAAAATTTTAGACAAAACTAGCATTTAAAATAATTAGGAATACTTTTAAACTTAATTAATATCATTGATGCTTTAAAAGTAATATAAATCGTATAAAAATACCTCACTGATATTAAGTTAAAATAGGATGCCATTAAAAATGTTTTCTGTATATATGATTTACTAGAAATAAATGTTGGATGGAATCTTATTTTCGTCAAGCAATCGACGAATTATTGGCAGAGATTGGATGTTGTCAGATAAGTCCTCAGAATTATCCTAATCCCACAGAAACAATAAAAAAATATTTTTTGCACATTTCTCCTATTTCAAATATAATATTATTTTAGATTTAGATGTTTATTTACTTATCCTTTTCAGTTGGTTCTGTACGATCAAATTATTATCATTCAAGAACTAATATTAAGGCATATATTTTTAGCGAATTTTTTTTTTTTAATAATTAAAAAAAATGGTTCATTGCCGAAAACATTTATTTACAAAAACATATTGAATACTAATTTACAAAATAATTACTGTTATTATTAATGACCTTTTGTTAACGTATAGATACATTTTTAAAGCCGTTTTAATATAATTCTTTTGTTTGTTTACCATAGTCTTTTAAACCACCGATGTTACTTGTTAAATTTTATAACCTTGCCATAAGTATTTTTAATAACTTTTGTTGCTTTTTACCCTTCTCCCCTTTTCCGGTCTGCCACCACGTCGCTTCATCTTTCGGTAAGTTTCAATGATGCAATGTCCCTCTGTACACAGTTCAACCACCTCAGCCTTGATCATCCTTTCCTTCGGAGATAGGAAGGCTTGTTAACAATAAGCAGATTGAACATGTACTTTGCAACTGACCTTCGACAAGTCTTATCATATTACTTTTGAGGAATATTGTGACTCCTCATCGCCTTGTATAACTTAGGCCTGTAAATTATAGATATTCACATGTATATAAAAAAAACTATTAGACCTTATTAGGGAATATTAAATAGTTTTATTCATTGATTGTATGAATAAAAGAATTAGTTTATGGATCTTTGTCTATTTTTTTATTTTTCATTTAATCCAAATGCGGTGAAAAAAAGAGACTATTGTTTGAATACAAATTATATAATATATATTGTTTTTCAAGTTATTAAATATGAATGTGTTCATCGGTCGGCGAAAACCATTACGTATGTAAATTTATTCGTACGGTATAATTAAACAATTTTCCGTTAGAAGCTTAGTCACACATGTCAAAAGTGCACGCCGTTTGCCAATATCGAATTACCAATTTGCATGGCTTCATTAAAATTTTCACAGGTGATTCATCCCCGGCGATAATGAATGAAAATGAAATATTACATTTAATTGTTGTTCGGCGGGGCCGTGGCGATTTGATTGATTGTACCGGCTCCGACATACCGTTATTGAATAACTTTTGTTGCAAAATGTATATGTCAACCGAGCGGTTTTGTTCACTGTGCAAATATTAATATTAATATTTCAAAACAGCCCCCGCTAGTCGGTCCGGGCAATAGAAAAGCTCTCGATCCGCCCGCCGTTTTATTTATCTCGGGAAGTTTTAATGGTTTCAATGTCAACAACTACAAAGTGAAAGCCATTATGTTTTATTTGCCTTGAAAAAAAAGTTAATAGCAATAAAATAACGATAATTGTCCCGGCAAATGCCATATATGATAATGGCGTACAGAAATAAGAGACGTATCCCTACCGAGATGTGCCGCACTCATCCCTTGTCGTGCTCAATTAATAATCCAAGTTTGAGATCGGGGAATAAAAATGTTTGTTAGTTATCTCTTTTGGAAAAATATTCAAGCTCGCAATCCGTGTACTTGCCTAATTCTATTTGCTTTTAAACAAGCAACGAAAGACAAACAGGATAAGTGTAAAAGCTTTCCATGGTTCGTTTGGATAACGAAGGCATTTTGACGTCAATGACTTTTACGCAGAATATTTTGTACACAATAAATAAATATGCGACAAAGTAAAAGAACATTCTTAAAAATACTTACACGATTCCAAGAATTATTTTTGTTAACTTTAATTTTGTTGTGACAAACTTCTTAGTCAAACAGATTGAAATTTAGCATGAAAATATGTCTTTTTCTGAAAACTTTCTGCAAAATTGAATAATAATTTATTGAACCATTTTAAAAATGAACTATAATATGCTATGAACATTTAAGTTTCTGCGATAATTCTTTGATGGTTAATTGAGAATCAGACTAAACTAGATATCGCCTGAATTAATCATGTATATTATGCCGGATCTTATTGTCTAATTTCAATTTTTGAGAAAAAACTATCACCTGTCTGTCTAATATTTCACTATAAATTTTGCAAAAAGATTGAATGGTAGCTAAAAATTATGTATCTTTCTTCAGTCTGACGATAATTATTAAGTTTATTTTACAAGAAGAAATGATTTTTTGTTTAGGTTATATACAACGTGCTCGAAAATTTAATAAAAGTGTTTGTATATTCGTTTTGTAAATTAAATAATTAAACATGTTAGACATAATTCAGTTATTCCAGATACAATACGCGAATTTGTGAAATGTACGCTTTTTCGGGTAGGGCCAGTGTTCAGGCTAGCGCAAAATTAAATTCTACGTGGTTATATTATTAAGCTTAACACTATAAGAGCATCAAAATATTCGTTTTATCATAATATAATATATGAAGAACGTAATAATTGCATGTATTGTAAAAAAAATGTATTTTGGGACCTTTCCCGTTATTTTACCCTAATTATGTCCTAATTTTCAAATTTAGGAGCCTTATCCAGTGCGAAGGGTTAAATTCCGCGGAAAAGGGTTGACATATTCGTTAAATAATTATTCTGAATCATTTGGAAAAAATATATAAAAGTATATCGTATAATTTAATTATTTTTTACATATTATTATAAAATTTCATTTTTCTTTCATAAACAAATTGTATTATTTAATAAATTATAGCTAAATTTAAGCTCCTTTGAGTAAAATATTCCCTTGCAGTCGGGCAAAATATTTTTTTTGTTAGGCCAAGCTTAGGGGTTGGTATTGCTGGCCCAATTTATTTTGTCCAACTTTATATATACTTTGCATTCTTAGTTTCAAGACTATCTTATTTTATATCAAAATTAGATGATTAAGTCGAAATGACTGCTTATTAAGATTTAAAAATTTAGAGAGATTTTACGATGAAATCTAGAAGCCATTAGCTCCTGGATTTATATTTTTCAACAGATATAGCAATTAAATCAGAATCTATATAGTGAAAATTAATTAATTAGAGATTGTAATCAGAATATAAAAGCTTAATAAAACTTAAGATTTATGAAAAACTACTGACAAAGAATGTGATTTGTTTTAAATTATTAATTGATTTATTAGTAAAAATCAAGATTGCCAATATATTCAATATATTCTAATGAAGTCACTAAATTAATTAAAACATTAGGCGACAGATTTTCATAGATGGAAAAGCATTTTCTTAATCCCATTTGATGTGAAGGTCGAATCTGCGTGTTCAAATTTATAAATGGAGCTTATATACTTGCAATTACGCATCGAGATAAAAACTTTGTTTGAAGGGATTGAAATACACTAATTTTATTAGAAATTTATCCTTAAAGAATAATTTTTGATGTAAAAAAATATTAAGTAATAAAAAAAATATTTTTTTATTAATTAAATAGAGTAATAAGATATAATAATTGTAGTTTATTTTCATGTGTGTGGCTCTTCAAATGATTTCAGTTGAACACCTCTGTCCTAGACTGTCTTAATTTTATATCCTTTCTTGATATTCTAGATTCTAGAACATTGGATAATGAGTGTTGGTTAGTTATGAATTGTTCGCCATTTTTTTTTGGCATTATCCACTTTACTAGGTCTTCAACAGCCAGGGCTATTTCTTAAATCCAAATGTTTCGATCGAATTTCCTCAGACGATTTGACACTTGTAGCTGTCACTTTATTAAAAAAAAATGCTTATATTTATTGAATAATTTACAATACAAATAGTATCGATATTTTCTAAGGTTGTTTTTCTGTGCAAGAAAATTATACTCGTAATGGTAGATCATTTTTTTTCACAATGCCAATATTTAAAAAAAACTACTGATGTGATTTGACTGACAGAATATATTTTTTTATGATTGTAAAATATGAATAATTCAAATAAAATTTAATTCTCTGAATTTTTTATTCAACATATCGACGTACGGAGTTCTCAAGTGATGTACGAATACGTTTCCTTTAGAATCGTCGTTATTGATATTAGAAGATTTTTTTTTTAGTAGTATTATAATATCGCAGTCTGCGCCATTTTTGCACGATACGGTTTTCATACAAAGGCGTATCGCGAATAAAATCCACTATACGAGAAATGCTTTGCGAATATGGCACGGATTTCAATTCGTGGCGTTCCAATCCTGGGTCCACACATGAATTCGAAGTATATCCCTTTCAAAAATAATTATTATGCGTGACCCGAGACTTTCTAAGGTCACCGACGGGTTTATCTGGCCAGTAATATTTTGTTTTGAACGGTTTTATGCGGCCGGAATTTGTAAGGGCGGCCCTCGGATTAGGCAATGGCGAATAATTTATTAATCGGATCCTGGGTAATTTTTTAAAAAATATTTTTATCGCCTAACAAAATGCAGCACATGTATGAGCCATTATTTCAGATCATGTCCGCTTCGTTACGCAGCCAACTTTATTTCATGATAATGGAGAATTATGTCATAATTATGACATCATCCAATTTTTTTATTATAATAATAAATTTCGGACGGAAATTGGTGCAAGCGAAAATGGTATCTTTTGTACATATGTACATTTAATTAATATCATTATACAGCTTAATGTTAATGAGCTTCCGGAAAGCTCTACCATATAATTACTGAAAATCATCTCTGATGCCGATATAAATATGTATTATATTCGACATGGATGTATAAGGAAATATGTATGCTTTATATGATGTAAATAATCTCAACTCTATGTACGGGGCATGCCACTACGTAGTCATATATGGCAGATATAATAATCTAATAAAATATATTAGTGGAGATTCTAAGATAAATGTCGGAAAAGGTAAACGCGGTAACTCGATGATACACTCTTGCTACATACGGCAACTTGTTCAACATATATTATTCAGTATGATGCCATAATTCAAAAATCAATTAAATTGTTTTCATGTTTTATTATTGCACGTACCGCATTGCTAAATTTCTCATAAAAATGATATAAGCCCGATGTGATCCTAGCAAAATAGACCATAAAATGTGGTAAACCTTATGGATGTCGTTAGCCCCGATTTAGAAGACGTTGATTTATTTAATTTGTAATAGACGATAACACAATCGTAAAGCTTTTGTTCGTTTTATATATTTTTTATGTAGTTTATTTAAATATTTTAATATATGGCTTGGTAAACAAATATAAATGTACTTTCATTCAAAAATTATATTAAATTAAATCATTACAAATAAATTAAATCATTAAATATTACAAGCCCAACTTTCGAAGCTGGGCTTCTTTTCTCTTTTAACGGATCATTATATTTCTGTTTTTCTTCTCTCAATTTTAGGTCTTGTTAGATGATCTCTAGGGCTTTAATTTTCATCTTCTAAGACTAATATTTTTGCTAAGGGTAGATTTCGGAAGATAGAATTTGTGAAATATTCAGAGTTATATTGTGAAGGATTAGATATGAATTTGTAGAAGGATTTGTGGAATATTCTGGTGGATTTCTCGATTTAATTAATATTTCCGTCACGGCTGCTCGAAAGCAACCGCGTCGTTCAAAGCTTTTGTTAATAATGGAAAATATACACCAATCATTTCAAATCAAGATGAACTCTTCATCAATATCTTGACTATTTTTAATTGGATTATTCTAAGATATTTGGGTGACTACCGGCAGCTGAGTTCTCGTCGTACAGTTTCTTTCACTCGCAATCGGCAAATCGTATCGGATGTGAACGAGAAAATAAACTCGCCTGTGGCTATATAAGCGAGTATTGTTGTTTTAATTTTTTTTTCGCAATTGTGGACAGTAAAGGACAATGATCATTTATAATATTTATTTTTTAGATTTTTTTAGATTATTACAAAAAGTTTGTGACATGTAGGATTTATAATAAAAAAATTATTCGAGAAAACTCAAGTCTTAGCGTCCCAAATGGACCTCATCGACACGGCTAAGTTAAAATAATTTTGTCGAAATCTTCAAAAATCTGTACAACTTTTACAAGGCGATAGCCATCTTTGTCTTTGTCTTATACCCTATATGTTTCATATCATTATTCGGTTCTTGGAATTATTGTCGGATAAATTGTAGATTGTAGATAGATTATTTCTTTGAACCAAGACGTCTATCTCGAGCATTGCATAGCAAGGTAATTTTTTGGAATGGTACCTCGGTATACGTCCTTAACTCATTCCAGACTTTTGGTCTGTGTTATACCAAACAGGATGTATACCAAAGATTTTTTTTCATAGTGGAAATTGATTAATTAGTTCTCATGAAAAAAACATATTGTTATTGGCATATTATACATTTTATTATACAACTTCTCTTACGCTTCTTCAAATTGTTGTAGCTGCTCAATGGCTAGTTGTTTTACTGTATCTCTCCATCTAATTCCTTCATATCACCATCACATATTCAGATCCATAGACCTAGGCATTGAGGCAATATTCTTCACCATTAGCACAACCTCTTATTCACTGCTTCTCACCACAAATTCTTCCAAGAAGAGTTTATTGTTATGTAGAAATCTTCTTGCCAGGCTTTGTCAATAAGAAATACGCAATGTTTCTTCAAAAACTATGTTGGAATTATTCCATATCAATTGGACTCATTTCAAAGTAGACGTATACCAATATACCACCGTATTTAAATGAATATCGATGATTAAATTTCCAAAACACAAAAAAATAAGGAAAACTACTTTTAATTAGCAAAATTGTGATTGTAATGCTTCTGAGTACCTTCTTCTACTCAAATATTTTAGAAGCAAACAGAATATGTATTAAAGTTTGATTTTTTTCTATTTACTTATATATATTGAAGAGATCTCGAATCGGAATGCATTGTCTCACTTCTCTTTATAAGTTGTTTAATTTTGTTAGAGTGGATGAAATTGACGCATACCTATCCATCTGTATAGAACCTTTGGATAAAAGTATTAAGCATGCATTTTTATTTTATACACAGAGTATAACGTATCAATAAAAATATACCGCATGTGATTCGCGATAATTACTATATAATTTGCACGCGCAGAAAACTGTGGTTTCAGTGTCTGATATGTTATTATTATTTTATCGTGATTTGTGAGCGAAAGAGCTTAGTTAGAACGTTTGGCCTACATATTTATATAGAGAGGAAGAAATTGGTAGCTGCTGGTTTTGGTCGAGAACTTTTGAGAGTTGAAAAGTTATTTGCAAAGTTTACAAAGATATATTAATATATATATTAAATTTGAAGATTTAATAATGTTTTATTTTATATCTAATATATGCAGACTCACCTGATTTAAGCATGTTTGGTATTGACGTCATCGATATCTATCGATCGATTATTTTCGATAGTAATCATTTTAAAATTAGCGGGTAAGAGTAGCTCGGTAAGAGCAAATATAGATACATATGTTTGTGGATACAAGACACTAGATTTTCGACATATATTTGTTGCCCGGGGCAAATTGAGTTTCGGTCTCTGTCTTCTTGCACCCAACAGAGTGCGATTTATTTTTATGGGCAGTTATATAAGACAAAGTGTGTGCCTCTCATTCCGATACCATTCACAAATTCCCAGATTTGGTACGGGATCGAATAGGGAGATTTGCTCGGGGGAGGGGTCGTCCCTTGCGATTGACGCGTCGTCTTTGCAAAGTCGATATTTTCATGTACGCATTTCATTTTAAACTTGGAATGAGAGTGCAAATTACTTTGATTGCACTACTTGAAACGAATCTGCAGTGAATCCATTTACAGATGATACTAATTTTAATAGGAAACTTTATATGTTATTACTGCTTTTCTAATTACATTTATGGCTCAGATGATATCTGTAGATACATATATAGATTTTCATGTATTTTCAGAATACAATTTGATTAATTATTCTTGTTACTATCTGGATTTACATATATGTTATTATGCATATGTTATCGCTTTAGTTTAGCATAATTTGCACGTACTAAATTGATCATATGAAACAGAGCAATGGCTAAAAAACTGGTTGTATCTAATTATTTTGTTAAAATATGTTTTTATATAGGATACGGTTTGCAAAATGGTCACGTTTTACATGATTCAACTATGTAAAACTTTTACATTACCCTCCCCGTATTATACAGAAAGTTTTCATTCCGTTATCCATTTTTATCTTTTTTAATGAGCATTAAAAATGTTAAATACGTAAAATTTCAACAACAAACGAAGCATATGCTCTGTAAAAATAACGCTTCGCTGGTAATAATTCAGCTGGGTAGTTGAATATAATTTTCGCAAACATTAGCGTCTGATAAATATATTGCTGTATTCTGTCACTGACACATGTCGTTCGTTACGCATTGTTGAACGACAGTTTACGTCATTTATATATCAGCGTTTTATATCGTGTTTATAATAATTTGGAATTGGTTTTCACAAGCTTTGAAGTGTCCGGAATCGAGATCGATCAGGAAAATGCGGGCACGCCTAGTAATCCAATTCTGGTCAACCCCCGTTTGTATTACCTGAAAGATGACTATCTGAATTATTCATAGGCCGTGTCCTGTTTGTCGTGGCCGATGGTGAGATTAGGCCGGTTTCGACTGCAACAATAGCAGTGTTATACCTAATCGGCGATGAAAATGTGCGAGAAAATAAGTGGAGCTTTCTTTTGTGAAATTCTTGGCGGCGGGTCACTGTGCTACAATTTCCGGCAGCCATATTATTGCCCAGATGCGTGTAAGCTCGCCATTTTGATTCTCCTGTTTGCATACACAATATCTAATCCGGGGAATTCTGTAGGTATTCGATGCGGCATAAAAATTCACCGTTCTTTTTCATCTATATTCGTGTTCGGGTCACGTACGAAAATTCTAACAAGGATCTTATCAATGAAAATAATTAAAAATCAAACATGTATACTCCTTTTAAAATATCTTATAAATATTTTATTATTATAAATACAGATGTATACTCAAAAAATATATACACATTTCGAATGCTTATAACTTCAGTTTTAATTCACATACAGTCAGTCCTCCTATAACGTTTCCTTTAAATCGGTGCTTTTTACAAATTTTCTTGTCAATCAAAGAGAATTGACATTTATTTCGCTCGACAATGTATTATATTGTATAATGTATTATAGATTTACGAAATATCTAAATTGATCTTAAAAAGAATTAGAATTCTGTAAAAAACAGCGATTTACAGGAAACATTATAGGAGGGTTGACTGTATAATTATTATTAAATTACAAAAGAATCTACATAAAATGTATAATTTATATCTACAATATATTTTCTTGATGTTCAAAATTATTACGGTTCAGGTCAATATACTGCTGATAAAAGTGAGTACAGTGGAACCTCTCATAACGAGCATAATTCGTCCCAGAATCTTGCTCGTTGTGTGAAACACTCGTTAAGCGAAACTAATTTTCTCATAAATATTTTTTTTTAACGTTTATTCAAATAAAATTACATGCTTATAAATTGTTAAAGATCGTAACAACCTGGATAAAACATTTTTAAAAATCAAAACTAGTTTATTATTTATTAATTTATGACAAATAATTAATTATTTTTTACTTTCAGAAAGCCGCCCAGGAGACATTTGTTTTGAGCCGACTCTTTAAAATTCTTGGTGAAAATATGATTGTGCAGCATTGAATATGTTTAGAAAGTAAAGCCACCTCCTTATTAGGATGATGCTTCTCAATGTACGATGAAACAGTTTCCCATGCTTTCAGCATTTCTCTTATTGCGTCCGAAGATTGTTTCTCTGCTACTTCCTCTTTCTCCAAAATCTCCTTCATAACTTCTTGCTATGAAATACGATCCAACACACACAAGTGCGTAATACGTTTGTGACCTCCCCTTTCTGCGTCACTCGTTATGCGAAATGTCGCTCGTTACGGGAGCAATTTTTTCACTTTTTTTTTGCTCGTTATGCGAGGTGCCCGCTAAGAGAGGTTCCACTGTATTTGATTTATAAACTTTAACAAACATTTCATTTAGTATTGTGGCGTATTCTTCCTTAACCATTTTAGTGCTGGCAAATTTACCTCGCCAAAAAAATAATTTGGTCCAAAACGGGCGCCGCACTCAAATGCAGAATCGTGTTTAGACCCGCCGCATTGAAAGGGTTAAAGAAAATATAAAAAAATCGATTCATTAATTAATCAACTAAAGTAAAATCATAAATAATGCCTTAAAACATTTTTTTGTGTATCAAATAAGCTCGAATATAAGCCTCAGTTTTATCTAAAATATTTTTCTGCAAAAAACATACGCGTTATATTCGGGGTTTAGTAAAACACAAAATTAAATCACGTGTTTCATTCGATTTTATGAGAAGACGAAAATGCCATATATGATTGATACGCGACAGGTGATTTATAATTTTATTTTATACTGTATAATAAGATATAAATAGCAAAAATATATTTATTATAGAAAGTTTTGGTTATTGAATTTTTAGTTTATTTATTTTTTATTTCAATCCTGTTCTAAATATGAATATTAAATAAAAATCACGTCATATTCAATTCCACGTTATACTCGAGCTTAAACAGTATGAAATAGAGACGACATGTATTATGAAAATCAGTTGTAACGAATATAAATGTATTATGACTTTTTTATATTATATTATAGTGGTATAAATGAAGATTTTCCATATGATTTGAATGACATAATACCGGCTATTGATTAAAATGGATGTATTCGAAATATATTATATTCTCTAGAATTATAAATACATTTTCAATAGAATTCGGACCAAGACTGCTTTCTGATCACATAAATGAATTTATTTTCAATATTTCTTTGCATTCTGTGTCCGGTCAATTGTATGAGTTTATTTGTAGAGCAGTATATAGATTTCCTATATTAACTTGTATTATAAAAATACTGTAATTTTATGTATTAAGGATTTAAAAATAGGCCAAATATGAATTTAAAAAAAATAACGTTATATGCATGAATTTGTTTATCTTATAATACTCTATTAGGTAATTAAATAATATTATTTTAATTACAGATGCCTTCAAAAATTTCAGGCACGAATTTGAAATACTAAAACTGTTTGTTTATATTGAAAATAATTTATAAAAATAATTGGAAGAATCAAATGAATAAATTATTTTATTCTTCACGAAGTAAATGTATTACAGACACATTTTTTAGTTACAGTATAGGGCAGGGATGGCGAACCTTTTTCCTAAGTGGGTCAAATTTGATAATATTTTTTATTAAATCCATGTGGGGGTCACATAGG
>JAGXCT010035079.1:39122-52671 GCA_022495035.1 Philopotamus ludificatus
ATTTCACACGTGGGTCACTGCATGACCCGCGGGGTACTCGTTCGCCATCCCTGGTATAGGGTAACATTTTTTGCATTATATAAATAACGGCTATAAAAAGTCGTCATAATCGTTTTATTTTAAGATTTTCTGATTTGGAAGAAAGATATTACTCATTTATGAAAATATTTACGAGATCATAGGGCAGAGGGCGTTTGTTGAAAACTCGGCAAATTAATTGGCGCCGGCTGTATATAATATATAATTTATTTAGGCGTTTTAATACAATTCTGAATGTAAACAAAAATATTTATTTCAAATTATGCAAAACAATTGAACAAAAAAACAAAAGCATTCTTTAGAAACGTGCTGTGAGATCTTTGCTAAAAATATACAAGCATTTAACTGTTCCTGTTGATAGTGAATTCTTTTATCCCGACGAAAAGTTTCGGCAAAGAATGTCTTCATTCAAGATTCGGTAAGCTTTGTCTTTGCATTGTTGACGTTCATTGTGCTCATTAAAAATAAGATAGACCTCTACATCGTTATGATAATTTTCTGTTCATATTTTGCAGAATTAATCGCATTAACGTTATCGCCATGACAAATTCCAGCTTCTCGTGTATTTTTTTTGTTGTAAAAATTTGGTTTAGGATTACGTTTTTATAAATATGCCTGATCAAAGGAATTTTTTTGTGGTGTTCTAATTCGTTGTAATAATTTTATCCTGGAAAAATTTTATACGCGATTTTTTATATTTTCCACATAAACTCTTTTTTATTTCGAATAGCCTCCCCGTCAATTTGATCGTCGCTCCGCAGTCGCCGTGTCACCTTAATAATTCTTTAGGGTGACCCAGATTAGATGTCCGACTGGAAATCAAATAGCTTTAGTTTTTACGATCTATTTTTAAATTGAATCGGAGCCACCATCTCAGCTAGACCTGAAAGTGCCGGTTGCCCCTCCCGGTGATAATGGCCACCGTTTTATTTTATCGCATTAAGCACTTAATATTTGTGGGGTCTCTTTTGCTACCCGTACGTAGTGTTGCCCTACATTTCGCCCCCCTTGAAATGTTGAAGGCAACCCACAATCATTATTAAATTTTATATCTTACGCGAGAGAGGAAATAAATGACACTCGATCGGGGTAACGTAATATGACTTAATTATGAAACAAAATTGGAGTTATGTACAATTTGACAGTTGTGTTAATCTCGTTTTAAGGCGATACCGATTAAAATTTAATTTAGTGAATAGCCGGCAACAAGATAAGGCGTAATAAATTCATGGTAAATATTTATTTGCCAAGAATTCAAAGGCACTCTCGGTCGTATTTAAGAATTAATGTCGCATTTGCGTGAATAGCCACGTTTTAATTATGCAATTTCGTATCAGAAATATTATTTACAAGAGAAATTTCTCGGTATTTTCTCATGGCGACGTCAGCTGGTCGGTCTTTTGGTAATTTTACCAAAAAATGTTGGTCGTAAGCAGCGGAAAACGCGAGTCAGCTAGATGCAACAGAAGCAAATAGTGCATTGTGACGTTGCTTTTGACAGTTTTATAAGCTACTTTCATATGTCGTAAAATACGTCTGGTCGCTATGTAGCTATAGAAATGAAAATATAAGGACTTGACGTTAAATTTCATATATGTGTTTTATTCTGAGCGATGGAATATTATTGTTTTAAATATCATCAATATCTAACATTTTTTTTTATTATTAAATAATAATTCGTAAGGTATAAAGATATAAATATATTTTTTAATTAATGAGAGATTTTTTAAAACATAATTTTAATTTTTTCAGTGTGATATTCATTGTCTTGGTGCAAAATTCATCCTCGGATATCTCCACTTTTATGCTACTCATTAGGCATAATACACATCCGTTCTATTATTCTGACCAGGTTTAAAAAAATTAAGATGAATTATTCACAAAACATTTTATCAAGTACAAAGAAGAACCTTTTTCAGTGTGCAGGGTAGAAGTAGGCAAATTTAATAGCGAATGTCAGTGTTTTTATCTTTCTCTGGCTATTGCATAGGACTCGCTCTTCATCCCAAGCAACAATTCTTTCCAGACACGGGTCGATCTCGTTTTTGAACAATAAAGAAAATTTATGTGAAATTTGTACGTCTGCATTAATTATTTGATACTAGTATTTTCTTGTAGATGATACCTGAGATATTGTATCATAATTCTTGCGATATTATGATACAGTATCTACTTTCTATCACATGCTATAAGAAATCACATTCGTTTAAAGCATTTTTATTTTTATTTGAATTCTGAATGGTTTTTACAAAAGTTATGTTGATTTTTAAGCGGTCTACAAAAACTGGTTTTTAATCACATATCTAAGACTGATAGATTGAATTTATAGCGAAATCTAAGTTCTGAGTTCAAAAACTTTAGACTTATATGTGGTGCCTTGGAGTTCATTGTTATGCCATTCATCTATTGCCAAATACATATATAAATATTGTTCTTCAAATGCGTTGTCCGTTTTCGGACGTAGGCGTTCCGACTGTTTTTTCTCTATGAAATAAATAATAAATAGCTGAAATATGCGAATAAAACCGTATTAGTATGTGTTTCGATATACTTGTATCAGCCCTGATGTTGTTGTTTGGATAGGTAACGGAAGTAGAGAGAAAATTTCCGTATTACTGTATGCAGAAGGTCGTTTTTTGTTTGCTGCGTGAGTCTGTCCGGGGCAGGTTTATATATGCCCCTGACATGTGGTCGCTAGCCTCAGTTATGCTCTTGGTCCGAAGTGTATGAGTGTTGTTTGTCAATCAGTGGCGGTAAAGGTCGCTCTTTGTTTGCTGCGTAAGGTTCTGTTTGGACCAGACCTGTATACTGGTCTATATTTTCTACTCGATTCGAAAAACACACGACACCGTCAACTATGTTCGACTATATTTTGTATATCTCTTTTCTGGAATTAGAATATCATCATCCACTGACTGATGAAAATCTTTTGGGGGGCACTTCAACCTCATTATGCCTCACCTATTTTTAAAGTCATGAACCGCCCTTGATTGCAAATATGATATTAATAGTTAAGGTGATTAATATCAATTAACATCTTTTGCGATATTTAATAATAATATATTAGATGGGCCCAAATGTAATGTCGCATTTTCGGAAAGCATAGTTTCAGATTAGTATTCTCAGTCCTTTGACTAAGAAAAACGTGTTTGAATATTTTGTGTGTCGTGAGAAGTCTCCAATCTTTCTTTTGCGTAGAAAAAAAAAATGTTTTGCGTGTCCCTTTAATAATGACCAAGACTTGTCCTTAGGAAAAACATTTGTGCAGCCGTATGCTGTTTCAGTTTCGCGCCAAAAAAAAAAAGCGCAGGGAAGGCAACAAAAAATATTTGCGATTTTTATGGAGACGCATTAAACATCAGGAAATGATAGTTAAAAAAATTTAAATCAGGCAATATTGATTTGAAAAATGAGCCTAAAAGTGGACATCCCCGTGAAGTGGATGAAGCAGCCCTAAAATAAGAGATTAAAAAAATTCGACTCTCAGTATCGAGCTAAGCCGGTACTTCATGGTCGTCAACTCGAAGATATCTGAAAAATATGGGGAAGATTCAAAAAGAATGCATTTGGGTCCCCAATACATTGACTGAGAGATACAAACACATGAGATATATGTGAGTTACTGAAGGAAAAAGAAGAGTCGCAACCATTTCTACACAATTTAATCACCGTAGACGAGAAATGGGTAATCTATTCAAACATAAGAAAAAGAAAGCGATGACAAAAGGCAAGTTCGACACTGAGAGCTGGATTACATCCGAAAATAGTTTTACTTTGTGTATGGTGGGACCCAAAGGGGATTGTTCATTATGAAATATTGAAACAAGGACGAACGGTGACATGAACATGACCAATTAGAACGGTTACGTGTTAAGTTGAATGAAAAAAGGGCGGCTTTAGTGCGTAGAAACGAAAACATTATCCTTTTGCATGACACACGCGACCAGATGTAGCCGATTTAACTCGACATAAAATGGATGCATTGGGTTTGACAGCTTTATTGCATCCATCATATTCTCCAGACCTGACTCCATCCGATTATCACCTTTTTTGCTCATTGGAGCATTATTTACGAGATTTTTTTTTAAATCAGAAGATGAAACAAAATCGGCTCTTTCAGCCTTTTTCGATTCTAAACCTGCAGAGTTTTATAACAAAAGCATTTTCGATTTACCTAATAGATGGCAAAAGGTCATAGAAAATAATAGTAATTATTTTGTATAATTTAATTTTAATACATGATTAGAAATATGAGTTTGAGTTTTATTAAAAAAAAAACGACATTACATTTCGGTCCTAATATTTATATATTTTATTATGCATCGTTCCTGATTGTAACAATGATCGTTGAATAATACATAATATCCGGAAAACACGTTCTTCCGGCCAACATCCATGCCGCCAGGTATAAAACGATCCGCTTGCTGCAGCCCAAAAAAGCTACAAGCCTGGGCACTTCACTTGCCTCAAAATTCTTCACGTCACAGAGTTTATCGGTAAGGGTCTTAGCCTGAAATACTCTTTCGAAACAATTTTATTTGACATCACGCCTTTGACGGGGTCTCGTATGACGGTCTAATTTAAAAAAAACCTAATGCGAGCTCTACTCCGCTATATATAAAATTAATCTAATCTTTTTAAAAAAAACGTTTGATAATTTTTCTCTTCAATATTTTCACCAGCGACATCCTATCCCCGATTGCAAAAAACAATCATTGGCATTGTACGCAGACGACACCGCCATTATTTGTCATAGGAAAAGTTATAATGTAATCAATAAAAATCTACAAACATATATTAATAAATTTGTGAAGTGTAGTAATAAATAATAAAGGCTAATTCAGATAAAGTCCTCAAAAGCTTAAGCTTTACATTTCTTTCATAAGAAAGGGCTAGAGATCCTTTCAGATAAGTTAAAATTAAAGAAACCCTAGTACCGTCAAACTCCGACGCGAAATACAATGGGGTAACTTTTGATAGAAATAACTCCTTTGGAAACTATATATAAATAACGTAATTTATAATAATACGATCCTACGTTCGCTTATTTGTAAAAATGCGTCCTTGTTCTTAGTTAAAAAATAATTACACGGATATTATCTGCCCTCAAATACTTTCTATACCTCTTTGAGCTTTACCCCCTCCCCGTTCTTTTAAATAAAATTCAGTTTATCATCGTAATGTAAAAAAATCACATATAACTCATTTTTATTGTCAGTCATATCCACCTAAGGATTGTATAAACCGTTACTCAAAAATTTAGTTTCTTTGAAAACTACTTATTTTCTGTTGTTGTTATTTAGATCATTATTATTATTATTATTTTACATCTTTTTGAGAAAAGAATATGTTTACCGAAAAATATGTATCAAAACAAAGTATCCAGATAAAGAACATGTTTAAACATGGACGAAGAAATAAATAAAGTCACACTATCGGAGACAGTTAGATATACGTATAGCTATAGCATCCCTAGCATTTAATCTTTAGTGATATTATTGTGTTCAAAATCCTCAATCATATTTTCTCACAAAATATTATCTACAGGACGGTTAATTTTATTGTATATTCAACATTTTTTAAATTCATTCATCGCAGTCTCGTTAAAAGTTCGAATCCAGGAAATAATCTTTTAGATATTTTTCTGCTATCTTACTAATAGCTTATCAACTCCTACCTCAACAAATTTAAGAAATTTTGGCTCTTCTTAAGAGTTTTTCTATTACCAAAGTTCTTTACGAAATAATAAATATGATAGTCTGTCGGAGCAAGATCCAGGAAGTAAGTTGGATGTAATAAACCAGACAATCTAGGGTTTTTTATAAGATTTTTTTTTATGAGAAATCTCCTCGAGAGTAAAGTTATGTCTCTTTCATAAAAGTAGAGCAGCATTTTTCGTAAATAATTCGTAGTAACGTATTTTTCAACACTCTTTAATCCTATACTGTAGATAAAAGGGAATCTACTCATATGTGATTTTCCTTTTCATCGCAGTTATAATCGCGTTTCGTACTTTATTTACTAGAGATATAAGGATAAAGAAATTGATAAGATCAAAAGAGTCGGGGTGAATTTAGATCATAGGTTTCCAAACTATTTTTCCCCATTCACTCACACAGATTAAAGACGGATGAATAAATATATTTTTCTTGTAGTTTCATAAGTCATTCCACTAGGAATGATTACCAAATTTTTTTCGAGTTGTCTAATTAAATTTTACATAAGCTCTCCGTCTAAAGACTTCGGAATGCAACATGCAAGTACCAGCAAACGTATATTTTTACTGAATTTTTATACATATGATTTACACACATCCACTCCCTCTCAGGCCAAGGCAATTAAATAAAAATCAACAATTTATTATCGATATATTTTAGGATTTAAGTTTTTGTAAATTTTATTGTAAATAGTAATTTTAAATTAATATCTTAATTGTTTATTAAATAGTAAATATACCTATAGGAAATTTGCTTTTCTTTTACCACGGAAGAGTTTGCTATGAAGGTGTGTAGGACTTTAACGAAACTTTTCTCTCGTCAGCGAGAAAATTCAGACACAGTTGTTCTGGCGTAATTTTGAACAGAGTGGCCTCCTGTGGCCGAGGGTTGAAGCAGAATTTTCTGTGAGTGCTGCAGGATAGAGTCTTACTAGCTAAGTAAGTGTAAATGCGGTAAAGTCTTCATGTTTATTTGTTGAAGTGAGCTGTTCAAATAATTGAGTCATAGCGAAACCTGCATATGGCATAAATGCTTACGACTTACTTGATATTTTTACTATCAGAAATGTATCTAAATATTATTGCATAATAAACTCAAAGCAATCTTTCAGTAAATACTATTTCTTTCGCTTTATTATGAGAATTTATTTATTTTATTTACTTAATGTATTATGTATTGGGAAACATGTAAATTCAATAAAAGCATCGAGTTATGTAATTTTTATGGCTCTCGGAATTATTTTCTCTTAATCCGATTTATTTTCTATATGACTAATGGCATTTCAACTAATGCAAAAAAAGGTCAAAATAAATGTAGAGGAATGACATAAATCACGCTGACGACAAACATTGTTTTTAAATAGGCGGAAGAGATAATGGTGTTTTGTGGATGTAGCCCCGGAGTACGAAAATATTTTTATTGCGAATTCGAGCCGTTTTTAACGGTGTATTAATTTTTTTTAAAAGAAAACTTTTTCGAAAAGTTGAGTAATGAGCCGATTTGTAAGCAGACGTATTTCCGGACACTGGATATCCCTTTGTCAGTGTAATCCGGTGACATTGGCCTTCAGAGTGATCCCTGGGAATTTTTCTATTTTCGGATCGAATCTTAAAATCTTATCCCCCTTAAAGATACAATATAAGTGTCATTTGCATTGTGGCAAATTATGAAAGACGCTTGTTATTTTTAAATGTATTCGCAGAACACGACCTAATTAAACTTTTAAAATATAATAAAGCTCGACAGTCTGGAAGGGATAAAGCTTCGTATAAACGTAATCAGATTACAATTATTTTTTTTTAAATAAAATGTAATTGATATATGTTTGAACTGTGGATTTTTTCAAATCGTCATTGAATCATTGCTCATTAATATAAATTGAATTTAGAGGCGAAAAAGGTATGGCTCCATAATTAGGGTCTGGTTTTTAGAATTACACACATACGCGTGTATCTTTTGAAGTGCAAATTTTACTTTCATCAAAGGACATTTTCCGAGTAATAATTATTTCCTCTTTCTATTCGTATAAAGTTATACAGATGCGATAGATTCAATCCTCTCCTCGATCAACAAAGAATTCATTTTTCCAAGAAAAATTACAGATGAACTTTCAACGTTTACCGTAACATACCTTTGATCCATTTTCCGAGTATAAACGTGGGCACGTGAATAAAAATAAACCATCCGGGATTATCAATCGAGCAGTATGACAAAGTTTTGGTTAATTTTCATACACGCTTCGAGAATTGAAAATTTCAGCTTTTTGATTTAATTAAAAGTTTAATTAAGAACGGTGTTCGGTGCTATCAGCCTTTAGGATAAATAATGAGGTATCATAGTGTTACTCAACTGCTTGTTAACGGATCTGTGTCGTACTGCGGTTTAATTTATGCTGGTTTGTAAATTCTAATTAAAACCAAGGGAATTTTGCTATTTTTAGCTCGAAAATTTATGTAACTTATATAAATATGGATAATATAACAATGCATTTTCATTCTAAAATATTATATACTAATTTTATTTACTTTTTTATGTTTTCAGCTTGGAGAATCCTAATCAAACCCTTTGCATCGACAAAAGAAAATTATTAAATATCCAAAGGTTAGTTATTGATTGTTTTTAATGTGAAATTTTTATTACTTATTTTATTTCTATCACATACAACTCGTTGCTAAGAACTTGGATCTTATTTTTAGTCATTGTGATAGATAAAAATATAATAAAATCGATTTATTGCCAGCTATGATGTATTTAGATGGTAAAGATGATTTATTCTCACTACTAATACTTTATAGAGCCTCATTTTGCGATATATACAGCTTGAACCCGGAAAGACAAAGAATTTACGAGTTCGCGTTAATTATATCCGGGTTTACTATGTACGTTATATAAAATATTTTCCACATTTTTTACTATAGTAATATTATGAGCTTTGTATAATGAATGATAATTTTGTATATCAAAACTATTCCTGCTATTTAATCAGAAAATTAATATTTTCAACCCATTATGTCATTAACACGGTGTAGAATCACACATCCAAAACAGATGTTGTTTCATTATATTAATAGATAAATGCACTATGTTAATGAGACTCCGTATAAGCTTTAATTATATAAACAAAATAGGCATTAGGGAAATATTGGCAATTTATTGATATTAATTACCATTTATATTACTAAAATAACTCCGGAGTAAAAATACGATCCATTATAATTAGTCTGTCATTTGAATGGATTATATATATACACTTTTTATTATATAAAAGGTTATGAGTAGAAAACGCTATTTTAGTTGTCGTTGAATTAAGCTTGTTTCGTTCAAACAATTTAAATCCAAGTATTTATATAAATTGTTTGAACAAATTTTCACGATTTTAGCACGTAGGTTTTAAAAACCATTTTTTTATTGATATTTATAGTTTTCATGTTCTAATCCAATGCTTGTTGATATGTTTCTGTGCTTATATTATTATTGTTAGGATTTCAAGTACACCTTTAAATATTTTTTATAGCTCTTACTATTCTGATAAAAGATTAGATCATATTCTTCAACACTTTCCACACTGTCCGCTTTTAGTCGAATCTATAAGTTACCCTCGTTATATATTTTTTACAAATTTATTAAAGAAGATATCCATTATGAAAATAAATAAGAAGTATCTATATGGTTTGATCCGATTGAAAAAAAGAGATTATTTTTTTGTAAATTAAATAAAAAAAACTTGGTTCAAGTTGTTTGCCAAAAAATCTTTTGGGCCAATACGTCTGGCCCAAGGAATTAAAGTGATTTAATAACATTAGTTTAAAAGTTCTGAAAGTCATATTACAACCTGAATTTTTAAATTATATATTTATACATAATATTTTTCACATGAATGACTACTATGCATTTTCCCTTAAATATTGTTATAATAATCTAAATATTATATATTATTAAATAGTGTGTTATTTTGCTTTAATTTTATTACCTCGAACTTTATTCTTACGTCAACGATTTAATATTTTTAAATGCTTAGCCTAGCCGTGCTATTTGACCCGGAGTCTTTGATTTTTCTCGAAGAACTCATTTAATATAACTCCTACATGTCACAAACTTTTTGTATTGGTCTAAAAAAGTTTAAAGAATTAATATCATAAATAATCACCGGCCTTTAGTGCACGCAATTGCAAAAAAAAAAACCGACGCGATTTTTTTTCTCGCTCGCATCCGTTGCGATGTGCTAAGTGCGAGTGAAACGTACAAGTTGACACGTGCCACAAGAATTCGGCGGCGATTAGTTAAAAAATCCAAATTATGAAACAAATCTTGTCATCACAATAACTAATTTATCCATTTTTTAAAAAATGTCATGATATTGATGAAGAGTTCATCAACATCTTGACTTGAAACGCTTGCGGTCTATTTTCTAGAGTAAATAGACCCCATTAGGACAACGCGGTTGGTTTCGAGCCGCCATGAGAGATCGGTTGAAACATTCGACTTAATGAATTATTTTTTTAGGAAAATAGGAGAATTTTATTTTTTAACACCTGTTATTTTTTCTATAACATGGCTTTCTGGTTCATTATTAGAAAGGCTTCGAGTATTAAAAATAATCTGAAGGGTGTAAATGAAGTTTGAGAGATAGTGTTACGAATAATTATGTCCAGTAAGTCCAATTAATACCACGGATCTGCAGAAATATGGATATTGATTTGTCAGTTCCATTCTCCTCCCTTTCTATCTTTCTCTCTTCGTTCGCTCACTCAAATATTGACCGCAATCTATTTCGGTTGCTACAGTGATCATGAGAGAATTGATTTGATCAAATATTGGTATGTTATGTCACAAGAATTTTCGGTAACACGGATACATGAATTTTTAATCAATTTTCTTTGGCGTACGATTTTTTTTAAGATCTTCAACAAAGGCGTTTAGGTATATTTTCAAATCCTCGCTTCGTCTCGTTCAAATGACACTCTGGAGATTTAAAATCCAAATTCGACCCGTAGGTCAATACGGTCTCGGGGGAGCGTACCCCTTCTCCTTTGCGGGGTCTTGTCTTGTCAGGTCCGTCCTCGACTAGCTCGTCTCCCGATCCACACAGCATAATGTAAGAGGACACATTAGCTTACATTGAAAGCTTTCCAGAGACTCGTCCATTTGTCGCCGTATTATGTCGCCATTTAACCTCGTTTTGCGTCTTTTTTTCTATACCGGCGACACTGGCGTTTTCGCATTCGAACGTCTACTGTGACCCATTACTATACGCTCCGAGCGTGATTTACGAGAGGCTGTACATTACGCCATTTTAAAACGATCACAATGACTTATTTGCAGCAATCAAACAGAACTATGGATCTCGATATTATTCACAAAAAGACGGAGTTATTGACAAATCAATGAAACAACTGTGAGACAAAGCAGATTATTGCTAAAATTTTCCCCGTGCTGCCGAATAACTGCATTTCGAATAGTTTGCACGTCATCGTTATACAATGCGTTGTCGCATTATTCTAAATACGTTATAGCGCAGTCATTTTTCATTATGTATCGCAATTAATCACCGCCATTTGGGTCATTAAATTGCAAATTCGACCCTGAATTCACCCACATGTCATATGTGTCATTTATAATATGGGCCTAGAGTGTTTAACGCGGGTAAATTAAAATGTCAACACCATCCACAATATGGGTGAGGACAAGACCTATAAATATGCAAATTCGAATGTGTGCGTGTGTGTATGTTCATCAACGTTAGGTAGATTCATTTCTAAGAGCATATCAATGAGAGAATGCTTAATTAGCATTTCATGTCTCCCGTGTTAGATTTATAGTGTCCGATGGACGACAGGGTTTGGCAATTGATCTGACGGTTTCAAACAAGGGTCCAGGAAATAATTAGACTAATATGATGTATTCCTTTGGCGAATGCGAGACACGATAACAAAGAGATTTATTTATTTGCAAGCGTGCACTAGACACATCGTAATACTAATATAATGCTTACGAGCACTAGGTTTAATTAATAAAAACATGAAGAATTAATTTAATTGAGTACAGTAAGTCCTCAAATTACGCGATTAATTGGTTCCGAATATTTTCGCATAAGTCGAAACTACTTCAAGTATCGGTCCAGTGTTAATTGTCCTCTAGCTCTTTACTTTTGTTCATAAATTAAAATATGTAATATCATTTATTGCTTTTTTAACTTCGTTTCGAACGTTCCCAGATCATTCAGGATCAAGGTCTTGGGATTTGAGACCAGCTAAACCATACCGGATCATATTTAGGTATTCACCCATCTTCGTAGTTTCAAATTGCTTGGGTTGTTCAATTATTTCCTCTTCTTTTCCCCCGTCCTCAAGTTCCATCAATACATAGTTACTCATTTCCGCTGACGATATTGAATAACTACGTCAACTTCTTCAGTTGGTGTACTACTCTCCTCAACCAATCAGTGGATGAGTTTATTCCAAAGGTTACTCATGATAGATATTGCAACTTCATTTCAGTCACTACCAATATTTTAAACAGCTTTATAAATTTTATACTCTTTCCAAAATTAGGTTAACGATTTTCCGTTCTGTATATCAACAGCTCTAATTGCTTGTCTAAATGAATTACGTAGTTAATACTTTTTAAATGTGTGTATTACACTTTGATTCATTTACCTCTTGGAAAAAATGATTAAAATAACCATCCTCAAATATTTTCGAAATTGCGTAAGTCGAGGACTGACAGCAACCTAGTTATCACATTTTTTATTGTGGAGCTCGATAACTTTTTACTCGTGGAATTATGTAAGA
Source organism: Philopotamus ludificatus (assembly GCA_022495035.1). NCBI lineage: Eukaryota > Metazoa > Arthropoda > Insecta > Trichoptera > Philopotamidae > Philopotamus > Philopotamus ludificatus. The sequence goes on from JAGXCT010035079.1 coordinate 51,670, forward strand.
GAAATTTTTAATTCATTTTTGCGATAAAGATGGAATAAAATCCAATACCGTGAATATTGTTTCATTATAATCTCTATGGAAAAAACAAGCATTTACCAATGGTATAAACGTTTCTTTAGACATCATATCAACAATTATAACAATGTCGAAAAGGTGAATAAAATGATATTGGATTATTGCTGAATTAATATCAGAGAGATTGCCGTTGATATTATATGTTTTGGCTTATACCGAGCAATTTTTTTTTAAAAAGAAAATTCTGCGTATGTTTTTTTTTTATCAAACTCCGTGTATATATAGTATGCATAAATGTTAAAAATATATTTTCGTTGTACAGAATAGGTAAAGAGCGCTAAAAGGATTTTTTCGTGCTGAACATAGAATCAATTATTAGATTCTGTATTGTTTTTTCGGCGTTATTTTTATATTTACCACAAGAAACATGACCCAGTTTTTTAAATATATATTTTCATGAATATCAAACAAGTACCCGTCATAACCAGCTTTGTAATTCTGCGAATATACTTCACAATTAAATGAAGTGGTTCGGAAAATGCATCTGCGGTGAATTTATCTTTCATACATATTAAATAACATGAAATTATTGGGATTGTTTTAATAACATATTATGATTAATTAACATATTTTGAGTAATGAGATATAATTGTTTGATGGCGGAAATATATATGTTTCATCAAGGGAATTATGCAAAATGGTTTCGTACATACCTTGGTTTTTTTCGTATTTATTTTTCAAAGACCAAAATCAATGGTAAGGTTTCTTCTTGTACGACAATGCTAGTATGATAGCTTTTAAAGCTCCTTATATACTTTATGGCATCTTTTTCTGCTAGAATTGAATATATATTTTATATATATTTAATATATCTTTTCTTTATTTAAGAGAACTTTGTCGGACAATTTTCCTTGAATATGACTGTCCACTAATACAGTGCTTCCCAATTACTTTCATGTCACGGCCCCCTAAATCTGAAAGAATTAA